>CAUYRT010087219.1:0-12459 GCA_963574885.1 Lepilemur ruficaudatus | reverse complement strand
CCCATTCCACAGGTTTTCTGTTTGCTCTCATGATAGTTTCCTTGGCTGTGCAGAAGCTTTTTAATTTGATAAGGTCCCATTTATTTATTTCTATTGTTGCTGTGATTGCCTTTGGGGTCCTCATCATAACTTCTTTGCCTAGGCCAATGTCTATAAGAGCTTTTCCAACATTTTCTTCTAGAATTCTTAAAGTTCCATGTCTTAGGTTTAAGTATATTATACACTGTGAGTTGATTTTTGTGAGAGGTGAGAGGTGCGGATCCTGTTTCAGTCTTCTACATGTGGCTATCCAATTTTCCAGCACCATTTATTGAATAAGGATTCTTTTCCCCAGTGTATGTTTTTGTCTGCTTTGTTAAAGATTAGATGGATATATAAGGGTGGTTTTATATCTGAGTTCTCAGTCCTGTTCCATTGGTCTATGTCTGTGTTCTTCTGCCAGTACCATGCTATTTTAGTTACTATAGCCTTGTAGTATAGTTTTAAGTCTGGTAAATTGATGCCTTTCAAGTTGTTCTTTATGGTTAGGATTGCTTTTTCTGTACAGGGTCTTTTCTGGTTCCATACTAACAGTAAAATTATTTTCTCTAGATCTTCAAAAAATGATGTAGGTATTTAAAGAGGGATTGCATGGAATCTATGATCACTTTCAGTAATATAGACATTTTAACAATGTTGATTCTGCTGACCCATGAGCATGGTATGGTTTTCCACCTATTTATGTCTTCTGCTATTTCCTTCCTCAGTGTTTTGTAATTCTCCCTGTCGAGGTCTTTCACCTCTTTAGTTAAATATATTCCTAGGTATTTTATTTCCTTTGTTACTATTGTCAAGGGTATTGAGTCTTTGATTTGGTCTCAGTTTGACAGTTGTTGGTGTATAGGAATGTTATTGATTTGTATACATTGATTTTGTAACCTCAGACTTTGCTGAATTTGTTTATCAACTCCAGTAGTCTCATGGCAGAATCTTTTGGGTTTTCTAGATAGAAAATAATATCGTCAGCAAAGAGTGATACTTTGACCTTGTCTGCCCCCATTTGGATGCCATTGATTTCCTCCTCTTGTCTGATTGCTCTGGCTAGGACTTCCAGCACTATGTTGAATAGAAGGGGTGATAGTGGGCAAACTTGTCTGGTTCCAGTTCTAAGCTGGAATGCTTTCAATTTTTCCCCATTCAGGATTATGTTGGCCATAGTTTGTCATATATGGCTTGTATCATTTTTATGTAAGTCCTATTTATGCCTATTTGGTTAAGGATTCTTATCATAAAAAGATGCTGAATTTAAAGAAAGTTGCTGAATTTTGTTAAATGACTTTCTGCATTTATTGAGAGAATCAGATGGTCTTTGTTTTTACTTCTATTTATGTGTTGAATTATATTTATAGATTTGTGTATGTTGAACCATCCTTGCATCTCTGGGATGAAGCCCAATTGGTCATGATGGATTACTTTTTTGAAAAGCACCTGAATTAGGTTTCCCAGGATTTTTGAGAATATTTGCATCTATATTCATAAAGGATATTGGTCTGTAGTTTTGTTTTTTTGTTGCGTCCTTTCCTAGTTTTGGTATCAGGGTTATGTTGGCTGCATAAAACGTGTTGGGGAGGATTCCTTCCTTTTGATGTTCTGGAATAATTTCAGCAAGATTGGCACATGTTCTCCTTTGTACGTCTGGTAAAATTCGGTTGTGAAACCATCTGGTTAGGGACTTTTCTTTTTAGGAATGTTTTTTATTGCTGCTTTAATTTCGATTCTTGATATTGGTCTCTTCAGGAATTCTATTTCTTCCTGCTTGAGCCTAGGGAGGCTGTGTGTTTCTAAGACTCTGTCTATTTCTTTCAAGTTTTCAAGTTTATGTGCATAGAGATTTTTATAGTATTGATAGATGATATTTTGTATTTCTGTGTTATCAATTGTAATTTCTCCTTTTTCATTCCTGAGTGAGCTTATTAGAATCTTTTCTTTTCTGCTTCTTGATAATCTAGCAAGTTATATGTCAATTTTTTTTTATTTTTGCAAAGAACCAACTTTTGTTTTATTAATCTTCTGTATAGTTTTTTTCTTATTAAATTCATTTAGCTCTGCTCTGATCTTTGTTATTTCTTTTCCTCCGCTAGGTTTGGAGTTGGTTTGTTCATACTTTTCCATTTTTTTAGATGATTCATTAGATTGTTTATTTGTGATCGTTGTGTCTTTTGGATGTAGGCATTTATGGATATAAATTTTCCTCTCAGGACTGCTTAGGCTGTGTCCCAAAGATTTTAATAACTTGTGTCTCCTTTTTCATTTGGTTCAAAGAATCTTTTGATTTCCATCTTAATTTCCTTCTTAAACCAATGATCATTCAGCAGAAGGTTGTTTAATTTCCTTGATTTTGTGTAGAGATAAGAGTTTCTGTTGGAGTTCATTTATAATTTTATTCCACTGTGGTCTAAAAAGATGCATGGTATATTTCTATTTTTTTTAAAATTAGTTGAGGCATATTTTGTGGCCTAGGATATGGTTAATTGCAGAGAAAATCCCATGAACAGTTGAGAAAAATGTATATTTAGTTGGTTTTGGGTAGATGATCTGTAAATAACAATCAGCCTCATTTGTTCTAGAGTTCTGTTTAAGTCCATTTTTTCATTGTTAATTTGTGTTTGAAGATTCTGTCCTGTTCTGTCAGAGGGGTGTTGAAGTCCCCAGCTATTAAGGTCCTGCTGTTTATTGTTTTACACACCATTTTACTACATTTACTGACTCATCATAAAAGGTGTGGTCAATTCTCACCCACAAGCATCACCTACTGGCTTAGAACTAAACTGGGCATGTCATTATGTAAATAAAAATCCAAAGGTAAGAATCAACAGTTGTTCCAGATGGGAAGGAATCAGTGGAAGAATTTTGGAAGTACGAAGAATCAAATGGAAAGTACAACCCCCAAAGAAATCACCAGCTCTCTAGTAATGGATACCAATCAAAATCAAAACACTGAAATGACGAAAGAAGCATTTAGAACACAGGTTGTAAGAAAATTCAATGATATGGAAGAGAAAATGGATACCCAACACAAAGAAGCCACAAAAAAAAAAAAAAAAAAAATCCAGGACTTGGAAGAAAAATTCACCAAAGTAAATGAAATATTAAAGAAAAATCAAACAGAACTTCTGAATATGAAGCATTTATTCAAGGAATTACAAAATACAGTGGAAAGCCTCAAGAATAGGCTAGATCCATCAGAAAAAATGAATCTTGGGGATTGAAGATAAACCTTTCCATTAAACAAGTCAGTCACAGAGTTAGAGCAGAGAAAAAAAAGAAAAGAGTAAAGGCTATTGAAATGTGGGATTATGTGAAGAGGCCTAACAGAAGAATAATAGATATCACAGAGGGTGAAGAAGAAAATACATCAGGGTTGGATAAATTATTTGAGGTTATGAAGGAGGAAAATACGCTGGCCTTGCTAGAAATCTAGATATCCAGGTACAAGAAGCTCAAAGGATTCCTGAGAGATTCATTGCAAACAGGAAGACACCACAACACATACTCATCAGGCTGGCCAAAGTAAACATGAAAGATACCCTCTCAGAAGTCATAAAGTGAAAGCAGCAGGTAACTTACAAAGGAAAATCCATCAGACTAACTGTAGACTTCTGAACTTAGACCTTACAAGCCAGAAGAGACTGGGTCCCCATTCTCAGTCTACTCGAACAGAATAATGCCCAGCCTAGAATTTTGTATCCTGCAAAACTAATTTTCTTATACAAAGGAGAAATAAAGACCTTCTCAGGAAGCAAAGCCTGAGGGGATTCATCAAGACAAGACCTGCCCTCCAGGAATTACTCAGTACAGCATTATATACAGATCAGCACAATAGAAACTCACCAGTGTAAAATCATCCTAAAGCTCAAAGTCAAAGGCCAGATACCACAATGGCTCAAGAGAGCAAACAAAGCAACGAAGTTCACCTCTTCAGGATGAACCGAAATCTGCTCCACTTATCAATTCTTTCAATAAATGTGAATGGCTTGAACTGCCCACTAAAGAGACATAGGCTGGCTGAATGGATAAATATACACAAGCCAAGTATCTGCTGTCTTCAGGAAATACATCTGACCCACAAGGATGCATTCAGACAGAAGGGATGGAAAACATATTCCATGAAAATGGAAATGAAAAGAAAGCTGGCATAGCAGTTCTGATTTCAGATAACTTAGTCTTCAAATCAGTAAGAGTCATGAAAGAAAAAGATGACCAATATATGATGGTGAAGGGTACAATTCAACAAGAAGACGTAACAATTCAAAATATTTATGCACCTAACTCGGGTGCTCCCAGATTCACAAAGCTAATTTGAATTGATCTCAATGTCAGATTTTTGAAAGAATATTGTAATTCCTGTGATAGCTTCATAAAACATGAATACCTGAATAGCCTGTGAAAATCCACTAGCTCCAGCCATTGCACGAGGTCATACCTTTATGATTAACCTCTTATTCTACATCACTCCTGGTGGTTCTGCTTCTCTGATTGAAGCCTGGTTAACAGAAAGCTTAAGGGGAAAGGGCTCAGAAAATGATTTTTAAAGCGATTCCAGATGAACAGACCCAGATTACTGCAACGAGCATCTTTAATGAAGCTGCCACTTTACATTATTGTAGGGAAGGTTTTTATCAATTTTAGACAACTTTACACATTTTCGGTATGATCTATTTTAAGTTAAAAATTCAACTCTTAGAAGAAAAGGGTTCTGAACACCTGTTCCCAAATGAGATAGAAGGAGGTTTTACTTATAATTCAATCTTGTGATCCAGACCACAGATTAAGTCCTCAGACCACAGTCACCACCATTTCTTGCCTGGGATCTGCAGATGTGCATTTCAGCTTGGCTTCCCGAGCACGGGCTGGGGTTCTATCTCTTATTGAGCTCTGGGGTTTTTGTTTTGCCTTTACTATCACTTCAAACACTGTGGATCCCAGAGAGCACAGAAATACTTTGCCGAATCTTCCAGCCGTAAGGCTGAAATGATCAAGTCGATGGAATTAGCTTCTTTCCGGAAGTTAACAGAATAACGACCATTCTTTGCATTGCTACTACCAGAAACCTGGCGAAGAAGGAAAATCATCTCTTTGCTGGGAAGTTGCTTGTACCAATAAATAGAGAATGCAGTCCAGCTTGTTTCATACTGGCAGCTCAGGGTGACAGCCCGCCCCATGGTCATGGATGTGGCTGTCTGGGCTTGAGTAACTTTCTGGGCCACAGTGGATCCTGTGGGAAAAATCACAAAACATAGCTATCTTCTGATGTAATGACTAAAATATTATAAAAATTAGATTAATTTATGACCCAAAGAAACCAAATTGAAATCACAGTATGCTTGCTTTTCTCTAATTTCCCCTTTCCTCCTCAAGTGCATGAGAATTCCACATGCCTGTGTGCAACCCTCTCATCTTTATATTCTTACCCATGTTTGGAACTATCCATACCAGAGTAGCTGAAGGCCAGGAATACCCACAGCAGGCTGAAGGGCAGCATGTGGCATGTATTCCCCTGCACAAATGTGCTTCGTGCCACCTGAAGCTCCAGGTTCACTGTCTCTGGGTGACCTACAGTGTTTAGGTGTAGTTCCTGTGCTCTGATGTCACCTCCCCTAACAGGAAATTTGGTTTCTTGTGTTCATAGTCACGTGGTCTATGCACAGAGAAGAAAAATGGAGCTGGCTAAGCTCAAATCTTTACTTTGTCTTCTTGTCTTTTCTTGGTCATTAATTCAGATAATACCTGGAGAAGAGTCATGGAAAAAGTATTCATAGTGTAGGTTGGAGCTGCAGTGAACTGCAGTTGAACGAATTGATGTATGTTGATTTCATTCAGTGGAATAAGTTTGCAGGTTTGCTTAAAGTAGAATATATAATGAGCCATGTACCCTCTTTATTATCTACTTGCTGGTCATTCATTCAGCATATATGTACTTTCCTTCATCCAGAATCTAATGAAATTTCAAAGAATAATACTCAAAGATCTTTGACTTTGTTTGTGATAGGCAGTCCTATCCTAAACAATTATTGCATCTTTCTTCCTCCTCACTGAGTTCTGGAGCCCTACTTACCTTCTACAATAAATAAAGCCACTTCAGAATTGAATGGTAAAATCAGATCTTCTGAAGCTCAGAACCTAATCTGTTATTTGTGTTTTCATAAAACTATAACAGGAATAAAATATAGTCCTTTCAAAATCTAACATTGACTTTTATTAGGTTAGCATCATTATGTACAGTCCTGGTGCCTTCAAAGTACCATTGTACTGATTTAGATCATGTATCTCAGAATTGTCCTGCTGTCATGTTTTCTATCCTAATCATACAAAGTATTCAATCTCCCTTGTTAAAATCTGTGGCTATGCAGATTTGTCAAATAAAGTCATGATTTGCATGCTGGACCTCTCCGTGATTTTGTGCCATAATATACTCTTACTGAATGGGACAGACTGCAAGCACTTTGAGCATGGCAAAACCACTGACATTGGCAGCTGAATTTTTTTTTATGTTTTTGTGTGATTGTGTGGAATTTATCTATTAATCTTTTATGTGTTTTCATTTTCTTAATGGATGAATTATTATGAAGTGACTAAGATCCACCTCCAATAGAAAGTATAGACAAGGTCTTACTTTCTGGCCGAAAATATTCAGCCATGTTGCAGCCATGAATATACATGTGCTGTTTCTTACAATTCTACAATTCTTATTATATCTACAGAAAGAAAAAACTTCTGATAAAGTGCTGTTTTATGAGTGAAAATGTTCAAATCTATTAATAGTATCTATGTTGTCCAAAATAACAATATTTCCTACTTTGTATATTGAAAGAATGAAGATACTTTTCCGATTTGTGCTTAAACATCATCTGGTGAAGGAGTTTGTGTCAAACTACCAAACTGTAAAAAATGTGTTTTTTGGAGGACCATCCAATAAAGAAACCCAAATGAGAATAATTGAGTTATTCTTTGGTAAACTCTTGTCAGACACTTCCCAGTTTCCTCACGGAAATCCCCAAGCTCCCATATCAAATGAAGATACAAAATCACAATTAATGTTCCCAGATCTCCCCAATTCTTTCTCCTTCTTACCTTTTTGGTAATGGCCAACCTCTGATGGTGACCAAATATTCCCTCGTAGGCACTATATTCTGTTTTATCCTTGCATGTTTTAGACCAATGAAAGCTACTGCAAGCAGACATAAATATTATTACAAATTTCTTCACCAATTTTTCAAACTACTAGAAAAGAAAGTGAAACAAACTTTGGGAGGAACGGGGAATTCATATACTGACATCTTGTGGGTACATCTCCCTTTCCTAAGAGACAAATAAGTTGATATTCTTTTCATTTTCTCTTTTTATGTAATGAAAAAGCTTGCCTTGTGGACTGGAAAAGGGAGCTTATGGTTTGTTTATTTCACGTTGAACACCTTTTTATATATAAGTTAGAGATTTTTTTCCAGTGGAATTTTTGTTGGCATTTTTGTGGCCTATCAGAACACATTGGCAAAGTCATAGACTGTAAGGGTCCCATTCTCCATTCTGTGCACTGGTGGAGAGAGTAAAAACTGTGATTTCTATTATACATTTAAAACATTTTTAATTCATGAAATAATTCTTATATTGAAAATTATGGAAAATTATATAGCAGACACCTTTGTACCTGGCAGGGAGAATAAGCATATAAATAAATGTTTAATTTTGCTGTTTTCTACAGATATACTTCTCTCTCACACACACATTTCAGACAGAGCTAAAATAGTAATCCTTGCTCCTTCTTTTGTCATTCCCAAGTAGACATCATCTTGGGAAGATCCCATATATGTCTTTTTAAATTTAACTCTTAGATATATGCATCATTGTATTTACATTTTGAGATTTCTCATTAATGGTGCCATGCACTGCATATCATTCTCACAGTTGCTTTTACATACAAAATTTTCTTTTTAAGAGTCATTTAGGAAAATATTGTTGAACCTCTTATTTGTTTTTAACAGGTACATACTTCCATTTTCTGAGTAAACAACTATTTTTTCCTTCCACAAATAATAGTTAGCACTTTCAAGCAGTGTTACAGTGAGCATCCTTGTAAATACCTCCTTATTCACATATTTAATATCTTTCATTGAGATATCAGGAGTCGGTATTGCTGGATTTTTTTAACATGTGTATTTCCTTAACTAGTTTAGGCAAATTGTTCTCCTAAGTGAATATGTAAATTATTTTCTGTGTGGTTGGTTTTCTCCACCATGGAGAAGTATAGTAGCCTTCTGTCCATATATTCTTATCAACACATAATGTTATTGGACATTTTAATTTTCATTGTTGTGACAGAAATGAAAAAGTAATTTCTTTTAATTTGTATTCCTAGAGTACTGTGGAAGCTCATGTTTTACATATTCACTGAACATTCTTATTTCCTCTTCTTGAATTGCCTTTTATGTCCTTATCTGTTTTATTTTGGATGTTTTTCTGACTTATTTGTAAGAATGCCACATGTAACCTTTCTAACACTTTCTTGGTTATATGGTTTACAAATCCATCCCAGCATGTGTCTTGTTATTTAATATGTAGTGGGTACACAGCAGGTTAAAAATTTCCCTTCTATGACTAGTTTCTAGAGATTTTTATTTCTATTTATCAAATAATTTTAAGGATTATTAATTTAGTTTTTCTGTTTCTTTCCAGAGCTAAGTTTAGGTAGTGTATGTGTGTGTGTGTGTGTATATACATTTTTTTTTTTTTTTTGAGACGAGTCTCACTCCATTGCCCAGGCTAGAGTGCTGTGGCATCAGCCTAGCTCACTGCAACCTCCAACTTTTGGGCTCAAGTGATCCTCCTGCCTCAGCTTCTCGAGTAGCTGGGACTACAGGCATGCGCCACCATGCCCAGCTAATTTTTTCTGTTTTTAGTTGTTTGGATAATTTCTATTTTTAGTACAGATGGGGGTCTCGCTCTTGCTCAGGCTGGTCTCGAACTCCAGATCTCAAGCAATCCTCCTGCCTCGGCCTCCCAGAGTGCTAGGATTACAGGCGTGAGCCACCGCGCCCGGCCTGGGTAGCATATTTTTTAATGAAATTGTTCCTTCCCTTAAAGTTTTAAAATGTATTGGCTCAAATTGTACATAACATTCTCTTAATACATTTTTAAATTTCCACTGTATCTCTAGACATTTCTGCCTTTTAATCTCTCTTAACATTGTTTTTATTAGCTTCCTATCGTTGCTGTAACAAATTCCTACAAACTTGGTGACTTAAAACAACATGAATACTTCATTTTACAATTTTAGAGGTCATAAATCCAATTTGATTTCACTGGGATAAAATCTTGGTGTCAGCAGGTCTGAGTTCCTTCTGGTAGCTATAGGGAATAATCTGTTTTCTTGTCTTTTCCAACTTCAAGGATGTCCTCGTTCCCTCAACCTGTTGCTTTTTTTTCATTCTTACTCTACTGTCTCCCATTTATAAGGAGACTTCCGATTATGTTGGGTCTACCTGGATAATCCAGAATGATCTTCCTGATTCAAGATCCTTGAATTAATCACATCTGCAAAATCCTTTTTGACATACTTTAGTCAGTTGAATGGTGTCCCCACAATTCATATCTCCAATATGATGAATTTTAAGTCATAAACTGCAGTACTGAGTAATGTGACCTTATTGGGAAATAGCGTCATTGCCAATATAATTAGATAAATTTAAGTGAATCCACACTGCAGTAAGGTGGACCCCATATGACCAATATGACCAGTACCTTTATGAAGGGAATTTCATCCGAAGAGATAGACAGAGACAGTACACAGTACACACAGAGGGAGAATGATGGAAGGTGACAGGGAGGACATCACCATCTACAAGCTAAGGAATGCCTGAGACTATCATAAACTAGGTTTGGAACAAATATTCCTTGTGCCCTAGAGAGAGCATGGCTCTGCCAAAATCCTGATTTCAGACATTTGGTCACTTGAACTGTGAGACAATACATCTCTGTTGTTCTAAGCCACAAAGTGTGTGGCACTTTGTTACCACAGCCCTAAGAAACTACTACACCACATAGGCAATATATTCACTGACTCTGGACATCATAACATGGACACTTTTGGGGGCTGTTATCCAGCTACCACATTGTTTAACTATTAATATTTTCTATTTTTCCACTATCAATGTTACAAAATATTTACTTTGTATAGTTTTTCAAAAATATTTATCATTGGATTTTCCTTTTTATTGCTTAGTTTTGTTTCCTATTTGATTAATTTCTGTACTTATATTCATTTTTTGATTGAAGTATAATTTATGCAGTGAAATAAATTGGTCTTAAGTATAGAGGTAGAGGAGTTTTGAAAGTTGCAAATAGCCTTGTAAACCACACCACTATCAAGGAATAGGACATTTTTTCCCTCACCTCACCAAAATTCCTGTTCCACCCTGACAATTCCAACTCCACTATGCTTTCTTTCACCATAAATTAGTTTGTCTGTTTTGGAATCTCATATAAATGGGCTCAAACTGTATATACTGTGTACCTCTTTCTGTCTGACAATTTTGCTAGGAATTACATACTTGAGGTTTATTCATATTGTTATACGTATCAGTGGTTTAGGCCATTTTATTGCTGATTGATATTCCATTGAATGCATATAGCACATTTTATTTAATATCTTCTTTGCGGACATTTTTTCTAGCTTATGACTTCTATGAGATAGCTGTTATGAACATTTTTGTACAAGTTTCTTTTTGTGAACAAACATATGTTTTCATTTCCCTTGGGTAAATGCCTAGAAATGGAGTCATTGGGTCATGGCAGATGCATGTAGAATTTTATGAAAATTTTCCTAAGTTATTGCCCAGTTACATTCCAATCGCCAATGCATAAGAATCTGGTTGTTTCACATGCTTACTTTTTATTTTGAAATAATTTTAAATATACATAGAAGTTGCAAAAAGTGTGCAGAATTCTCTTGCATCTTCATCTAGCTTTCTATGACAGTGTATTACATAACCATAGTTATGTACCACTATCATTATGTATCAGTATCAAAACCAGAAAATTGAGATTGAGACATTAGTATTTATTAGCTACAGACCTTATTCCAATTCACAAAAGTTTTACATACAGTCTTTTTTTGGTATATAATTCTATAAAATTTTATCACATGTGTAGGTTTGTATAACCACCACTATAATCAGGATACGGAATTGTTCCATCACCCTAAAAGAATGCCCTGTACACACCCTCCTCAGCCATAACCTCTGGAAACCACTGACATTTTATTCATCCCTAAATTTTTGCATTTTGAGGGTGTTGTATAAGTGGAATCATACGTAATGTAAAATTTGAGATTGACAGTTTTCACTCAACATAATGTGCTTGAGATTCATTCAAGTTGTTGCATGTTATCAATAGTCCATTCCATTTATTGATGAATAGTATTCCATTGTATGGGTGTGCACCACAGTATATTTATCCAATCAGGTAATGAAGCATGGAGTTGTTGAGATCCATGTGTCGCCAAATCACTAATTAATCCTCTTTTATCCTGTGATGTATAATGAAATGTAAGAACATATCACAATTTGTTTTTCTTTTCACAGATCAGTGGACATCTGGAACTGTTATGGATAAGACTGCCAATATATGTTTTGTTTTATTTATTTATTCATTTATTTAATTTTGAGACAGGTCTCAACCATGACCAAGCCTAGAATGCAGTGGTGTAATAATAGCTCACTGCAGCCTCAAATCCTTGGGTTCAAGCCATGCTCCCACCTCAGCCTCTTGAGTAGGTAGGACAGGCAGGCGACAACACATACAGCTATTTTTAAAAAACTCTTATTTTTATTTTTGTAGGGAGGAGGTCTCGCTCTGTTCTCCAGGCTGATCTCCACCTCCTGGTCTCAACCAACCCTCCTGCCTTGGCCTCCCAAAATCCTGGGATTACTAGCATAAGCCACTGAGGCCTGTGAATATATGTTTTAAAAATATTTTGGATAAACACTTAGGAGAGGAATTTCCGGTCACATGTTGAAAGTAATTTGTAAGAAACTGCTAAATGACTTTCCACTGTCATATTAATTTGCATTCCACCAGCGATGTATAAAAGTCTTACATTTACCACCACTGGTTGAATGCTTAAAACCATTTGAAATACTTTAACTATTAATATTATGAAAAATTTGTTACACTTTGTTCATTTAGGAAGCTAAGTTTCTTTTGTTGGCTTTAGTAACCACCCTCTCATACAGCTACACTAGTGTTTATACATTTATTTCATCTCCTTTACATGCAAATGGAAACTAGTCTACACATCTGCCAGTGTAAGCCCCCACTGCCGGGTTCGGCTAGAGCCTCAGCTACAGGTTTGGGTACAGGCTGCAGGTGCCTGGGGAGCGCTGTGTGCTTGCTACACAGAAGTATGTGGCTGAGTCTCCAGGCTGG
>CAUYRT010087218.1:0-58790 GCA_963574885.1 Lepilemur ruficaudatus | reverse complement strand
GCCAATTAATTTCTTTCTATTATTAGTAGAGACGGGGTCTCGCTCTTGCTCAGGCTGGCTTCGAACTCCTGACCTTGAGCAATCCACCCGCCTCGGCCTCCCAGAGTGCTAGGATTACAGGCGTGAGCCACCGCGCCCGGCCTCTAAATTTGTTTTTATCCACTTGTATTCCTGATGGAAACATCTGTCACATCTAACACCTGAGATACTTTAAATGGTGGGTTTGAGCATCCACAGATATCAAAGGTTACTGATCCTCCCTTGCCACTTGTAGCTTTAGTTTTATCCTAGTGTTTTGTCTTATCACATTGAGCCTACACTTAATCAGTCTTTGAATTGAAAGTAAGAAGTTTGAGTTTTCAAACCAATATTGGTAAAATCAGGAGTGTTTTCCAAAAAGTTGTTTTGTTTTTGAGCTAACAGCTCACTTGTGGTTAGCCGAGTAATAACACTGGCTACCACTGTGAGTACTCGAGTAATTACTAATTATTAATTATGAGCCTGGCTCATTTGGAGGACGTTGGAGCCTTCTCTGACTTAGCTATGTGGCTGGGGAGAGTCCCTGGCGTTGCAATGGCTGTCCCTGCGTCAACACATGGGGCCAAGGCCAGTTCTCCTTGGAGTCCGAGAGCCCCCCCCCTCTGTGCTTGTTGAGGTGAGGGAACAGGAAGGAGACGTGTTTCTCTCGTCACCCACTGCGTCTCCCTGGAACTGAGTCGCTAACCCCGAGGCTGTGCCTAAAACGTAAGGCTGGTTGTGTGACGTTCAGCAGACAGCGTGGAGCCTGAACACCCAAGAGAGAGCTGGTTCTCCTCTTCCTAGGAAACTGTGCCGTTCCCAGACATTTTGGGACTCCTATTTGGGAATCGCTCCAAATGTCAGCTTCAGTGCCATCTAAGACAATCTCTCTCCTGTATTTCTGTGGAATAATTTTTGGGTCCTAATAATTTTGTCCTGCTTAATTACCTGTCTCGTTCATCAGGCTGGACTCTGAGATTTTTGGCTATTTTGAAAGCTCACACGTGCCTTGAAAGCATGATTTCTCACAATGAAGGACGTATAAAAGGCGTGGCCGCTGCCTTACGCGCTTACAGGCCTCGTCCACTCACTCGCTGTTCCAAACCTCTGTCATGTATACTTTTCATAGAAAAATGTCCTCTGGGTGACAGCTAACTGACAAACACACCTTTGGATCATTCAGTGTTTATGTGACAGGGACTTTCTGCCCTAATCTGAAAGAGTGGATGACATGCAGCTTCTCTTTTTTGTTTGGGTTGATTCCTTTTTTCATGGAAACTGGGATTGGCAAGAAGGGTCTTTTACAGGGCATTTAGTGTTAATGCCCATGTGACCCGAACCTACAGGAAGGAATTAAAACACAGACACATTGCAGAGAAGCATTGGCTGCAGAAAAGAAGGTGGCAACCAAGTGACACTTTTGAGCCCAGTGCAGGTTTTTAGGAAGCAATTATGAAAACACTTGTGAGAGGAGAGTGAGAGAGGGCGTGTCTGAGAGCGGAGAGAGGGCGTGTGTGTGTGAGAGCAGACGGAGGGTGTGCATACTGATGTGGAGATAGCAAGGAGCAGTTGGAGTTAGGTGGTTGGAAGTAGAAAATTTGTGCATCTGTTGTAGGGAAAACTGTCTTTTTAATAGACCAAATAGAATTTTGGAATTTTGACAGCTCACAACTCTTAATACCTTACCATAATCCAGGACATTCGTTCTGCAGATGTAAAAAACCTGAGAGATTAAAAGTCTTGCTTGAGATTTCACAAGGTTTAACTGTATGAAATTGCTGAAATTTGGCCGCTTTTGACCTGTAAAAATGGCACTTGTGTATGTTCATGTGGTGATCCAGCCACAGTTCCCAGTGCACTGATGTCCACGCCATGCCACGCTGCCGACTGCATTCCAGTATTGGGATCTCAGGATCCCTGGCCAAAGGCACTTGGAGATCACCAGATGGTTTGACCTGCTCATGGTATCTGTCAACCTGGGCCTGGGCGCTGAGCGGTGCAATGCCTGGCCGGTGGGCACTCGACGATGCCTGGTGGATCTGAGGCCGGGACCAAGGTCCTTTTCATTCACTGCCAGAACCAGACTTCCCACAGCTTGTCACAGTGGGGGACGTTGCTTAGTGAATGATGTCTTAGGGACACGTAGGATGGCACATAGACTGCCAGGATTTCTCCCCTCCATGGTTTGGCAAAGCCTAAGAAGAGCTATGTCACACGTATGTCTGTAACTTGAAGAGTGTGTGTGTGTGTGTGTGTGTGTGTGTGTGAGAGAGAGAGAGAGAATATTTTCATTTCTGAAATTTAAAGCATACGTGCAAAGGACATTTTACCTGGCTATAGGGTGAAAGTCGTCAGTATGATTTGCCCATTAAAAAACAACAAGCCAATATGTTCTGAGAGCTCCACTCTAGGAACAGGAAATGCTCACATCAGGGCCGCACTCGGCACCCAGTGGCATGCGGTTCTCAGAGCAGCACTGGAAGTACACCAGACTCAGCCACCAGGACGGCGACCACTTGAGGCCGAGCGCTCTAGGGCAAGGTGGGAGTCGTGGAGGCTCACTTGAGAGGCCCTGCAAGGAGACGCAGAGACGGTTCTTGATGACAGCGAGACTTCATGATCACCCTCTCTCGACTGTGCTCGGGACTTAATGGGATTAGGGTTAGTCTTGGCTTCCTGAAGTGCAGAACTCGCTCTGGTCATCTCATTAATTTTGAAAAATGAAAACCCCTATTTTAAATGTTTCAGGTTTTTGGACCTCACTGATAGAGTCATGGTGGGGTTTTATTGTATCTGTAGTGCTGATGAGAGGAAGAGGACTAGGGCTTCTCTCCCCGATTCCAGAGGGAAGATGGGGTGCAGCGGGGAGGAGGTGGGCAAGGGAGTGATCAATGCTGAGTCCAGCGGGGCCTGCAAGGCAGGACTTGAGTGTGTGAGCCGCCCACAGCTGCATATTTCTTCCCCAGGGGAAGCTTTCAGGCAGACACTGGGGCTTCCCCTGGGCAGGGGGAGGGTGCACACCTGACCGAGCCGGGGAGGGTGCACACCTGACCGAGCCTGGGAGGGTGCAATTGGGGCCCTCTCAGGGAGAGCTTGAACGTCGGGGGGACACAGCCGTGTCTGGCTGTTGTTAGTGTTGGCGTGAAGCGTTTCTGAACACCCGAGTGTGTGTTGCAACGTAGCAGATCAAGAACCCCAGCAAGCCTGTGGGGGAGGACACTACAATTTGCTTGTTGTGGCAGCAGAGCCCTCGGCCAGGGGAGAATCACTGTTACAGAACCAATTTGCCAACGCTACCAGGGAGTGCGACCCCGGGCAATACCAGGATGATGCTGGAAGCCTTACCTGCCTTCAGATTGGTCTCTCCTGGGACATGGAGACAGACCGGGTAGGTCCAGAGGAAGCAATGGATGGAAACTGACGTTAGCAAGATGTGGATTCAGGCCACGCAGCCCAGCCAGCAATAACCTGGTCCTATCTAGGCCAGACCAGAGGTTTTTAACCTTATTTTGAAGCCACAGAACCTGTTTTTCATAAGTGACAAAGAAACCTGATATGTAAATGTTAAATATGTTTATAAATGTATAAAATCCTAATATGTAGGTATAGACTATAAATATACATAAAACCCCAGCGTATGAGGTGGCTCGGAGGTTGTTGAGAGGGTGGGCTATGTGAAGTCCTGCCTCTCTGCCAACAGGTGTCTATCGAGGGCAGGAGAGGAGAGTGCAGTAGGTGGAGAGGACACCTGAGCGTTACCTGGGGGTCCCCGCCGGAGGGGAGGCAACAGATCAGCTAATGGTGACCTCTGCTCAGCCGCACACATCCGAAAGTGCCTGGTGCTTTGGAAAAATATTTGTTGAATGTAGTGAATGAGCAAATGAGTGAAGAGTTTCTCTGGATCTACTTAAAAAACAGAACAAAACTTTTCGTAGTCTAGGCCAGAGGCTAACTCTGGCCCACTGCCTGGTTATGTGAATAAAGTTTTATTGGTACACACCCACTCATTCACACAGGGTCATGGCTGCTTTCACTTTATGACAGAGTAGAGTAGCTGCAGGGGAGACTGTGTCACGCACAAAGACACGGTATTTATGGTCTGGCCCTTCACAGAAAAGCTTGCTGTTCCCTGGACTGGAATGCAAGAGAGGCTGGCTGACCCGTGCACAAGGCTGAACGGGAGGTCGGCCCTGGCATTCAGCTCTTCACAGCGGCACGTCCTCGGCGTAGGCGGGAACCCACAGTCAGCTCATCGCCACCCCTTAGTTCATGCTGGGGGCAAACCCCTGCCATGTCCTGAGCCCTGGGCCTGGGTTCTGCCTCACCACGAGGTGTGATGTCAGCATTAGTCTCCGCGCTCTGCAGATAAAGGTAGTGTGGCTGCCTGAACGGCAGTCCTCACGCCCCCCTGGTGTGGGTGCAGGGTCCATCTCTCACTGTCTCTTATCCCTTCCCCCTTTGTAGCCTCGGTCGTCCTTGCAATCCCTTACTCAGGAGTCAGAGTTCGAGGATTTTCCTTTATGGCACCTCTCACGGTCCTTCCTTCATAGGCACCAAATATGTTTACGGTTGAGCCCCTAACCCGTGCCACACTGTCCCAGATGCTGGGGCTGCAGAGGTGATCAGGACCCACTGATCCCTGCCACTCAGGCGCTCATGGACAAAGAAGAGCAGTTGTGCTATGGAGAGCAGCACCTTCCCTGCCACCGCCCCCTGGCAGACGGGTGAGGGAGAGGCAGATGGCTTCCGGGTTAGGCAGAAGAACAAGGTCAGTGCCTAAACTAGCAACCCCTCAAAATGGAAGTCAGAAACTGTGAGAGGCTTGGTCCTCGACAGCTGAGGTGGAAGAAAGGGCAGAGCCCCAGGTCATGTGCAAGGGGAAAGATGTCCCGGATGGCTGGAGGGAGGGTGTGTGCAGGGGGAGGGTGGGCGGATGGAGGGTGTGTGCAAGGGGAGGATGAGCCGGATGGAGGGTGTGTACAGGGGGAGGATAGGCGGATGGAGGGTGTATGCAGGGGGAGGATGGGCAGATGGAGGGTGTGTGCAAGGGGAGGATGGGGGGATGGAGGGTGTGTGCAGGGGGAGGAGGGGTGGATGGAGGGTGTGTGCAGGGGGAGGATGGGTGGATGGAGGGTGTGTGCAGGGGGAGGGTGGGTGGATGGAGGGTGTGTGCAAGGGGAGGGTGGGCGGATGGAGGGTGTGTACAGGGGGAGGATGGGTGGATGGAGGGTATGTGTGTATGGCAATTCAAGGGTGCAGGTCAGGCCAGGTGCAGTGGCTCATACCTGTAATCCAGCACTCTGGGAGGCTGAGTCGGGAAGATCGCTGGAGCCCAGGAGTCCGAGACCAGCCTGAGCGAGAGCGAGGCCCTATTTCTACTAAAAATAGGAAAATTAGGGGGGCATTGTGACATACCTTGTAGTCCCAGCTACTTGGGAGGCTGAGGCAGGAGGATGTCTTGAGCCCAGGAGTTTGAAGTTGCTGTGAGCTAGGCTGACACCATGACACTCTAGCCTGGGCAACAGAGTGAGACACTGTGTCAAAAAAAAAGGTTTGGGTCAAAGCCAGGTCACAAGTTCAGCTACACTGGTTGAAAGCGTCACATGGTTATAATGATTCCTCCTGTGGGATTTTTCTGATGAAAAGCATCACTATTATATGATAAAAATTTTCATTTATGTCTTTAAACATATTTGTTAAATGTTTATTATATATAATTGTTTATTGATTTTTAAAAATTCAAGAATGGTAACGTCATTTGCAGTTTGCATACCCTTGAAGCATTAAGGTAGATATCTGTTAGAGTGTGTGGAGTCTGTGGGGTTCAAATAGCCACTGTTTCATTTAATTAAATTCAAGGAAGAAGCATTTTTCTTATTAAGTAGTCTGTGTGGCTTCTGTTAACTTCACGCACATTACAGGAGATGTTTAGACGTGACAGCAATGCAGTCCTGGGCAATTCAAAGTTGTGTGAAATTAAGGTCAAGGTGGCTTGATCATCCCTTAACACAGCAGCAGGTACTTTCTGATTCAGGGAGGTAGGTCTCACCCAGAGCATGTGAAGAGAGTCTGCCCACTGCTGCTGCCACCTGCCGCCAACACCTGTGGAGATTGTGACTTCCCTGCAAACCCTGGAGGATGGCACCCGGCGGAGTGTGCCCCGGGGCAGGAGAGGAGCAGAGTGGAGGTCACAGGGTCGAGGTGCCCGTGGTGACTGGTGCGACCCTTGCTGACGCCCTGGTTTTGAGGCGGGCGTTCTTCCTGCAGCCCGAGCCATCCTGCGGGTGCCAGGACTGCTCCAGAGGCAGCGCTGTCCGAACTGGGGCTTGCAGACTTGCCGTGGAGTGACAGGCGCAGAGCCACCTGTCTGGTCCTGCCCAGGCCCTCGGGCACAGCACTGTTTCCCTCTGCCTTGTCACATACCTGCTGAAGCCACCAAGGGTCTGGCTGTGGAGGAGCTGCTGGCCTGGTTACCACATCTTCCCTGGACCTGCTGTCATGTGCCGGGACCCTGTTGGAGCGCGCTGGAGGCAGGCGCGAGGGGAGGCTTGGGTGCGAGCGAGAATGTCACTGAGTGAACTGGAGGTGCTGAGCGAATGACATCATTATCCTGTAGATTAGGGTGTGGTGATTTCTTAAGATTGTTCAGTGATGGAAGGAGAGGAAACAGAGGCAGCCTTGAGAATGATGGCAGAGAGCTTAGGAGGACTCACACAGTGGGAGAAGAACACCATTTTATTAGCCTGGAGGCCTGTGTTTGAACTGAAAGGATCTGTAGTGTTGGTTCGGTGAGACTTGTTTTCTTTTCTCTTTCCTTTTTTCAAACCAGGTTCGGAAGGTATGCATGGCTTATTTTGCTTAATGTGGGGCAGCAACTCTTGTTTTTATTTTCTACCAATGACAATTTTTTTCTAGATTTAGCCCCTAAGATCTACGTTTAGTTTTAGTTTCTTTTGTCAAAACGTTTTTCATCTCTGCCTCATATCTTACTAGTTTCGGTGACAGTTGGATCCATTATAAAGAAGTAGACATTATGTTAATCTTCCAGGTGCTACTGGCATCGTCCTGGGAAACGTCACCGCTGTGTGCCTGAGGGCTTTGGGTGGCCATCACCTGCGTGTGCATCACAGGAGGCTGCTGCCCCAGAGGAAGCCCAGGCATTAGAGTGAGACACACCGGGATTCGAATCCCAGCGCAGACTCAGACTGTGTGGCTTGGGGAAGTTTCGTAAGTTCTCCAAGGCGTAGAATCATCGTTTGTAAAAGAGATAGAGCACCTATTTGGAAGGATTGTTAGGGGGACCGAAGAGACGTGCCTAGGAGAAGTGCAGCATCGGCCAGCGTCAAGGATGGCCGTGGCCGTCATTGTCCCCAGCATGGGATGTACCTGGGACCCGTAAGGCTCATGGTCTTTGTCGGATGAACATGTTATGAAGCGCACTCGAGGATAACACACGTTGACATAGGTAAAGGACTGGCCAGCCACTGACCGGACTGTTCCTCACCCTGCACATCAGGTCACCGAGGACCTGTGAGAGTCGTGGTGCACCAGCCCTCGCCGCCTCTCAGAGTGTTCCCAGTAGGGCCCAGGTGTCGGTAGCTTAAACCATTCTCTGAGTGATGTCAGCACGTAGCCAGAATAGAGAACTCTTGACTTAGAGAGCAGAGCATGTGGCCTGCAGAGCCCACAGCGAGCCCACGTGGATGGCGCCCCGGGAGCGTGCGGCCCAGCCAGAGCCCCGATGGCCCCAGGACAGGGCACAAGAGTTGAGGGGCCGACAGAATCCCCTGCGCCACTTGCCAGCCGTAGGCGTTGGCTGTGGACACGTGACTGTGTCCTACTGACCTTTACCTAACGTCCAATTTTATTTCTCCATGAAAATCAGGAAAATGGCAGTGTAGCTGATATTTAAGAATTTTGGTTTTGCTCTTTGTAAAATGATAACATCACTGTCGTGTAAAAAGACCGTAGCTTGCACATCTGACACACGGATTAAAGGAAAGAATGCATGGATGTGCCTGGATGAGTTCTTTATCTGTGGTTCTGCATGGTGTCACCCCACATAATATGCCACCTACCGAAGACAAATGAATGGAAACTGAATTCTGGTTATTTTTAAAACTATTGTTTTAGGAGGTATGCCTTGTATTTAGATAAAACTGTCTTTTAAAATGTAACATATCTTATTTTTATAATACAATTTTGATCTACATCGTAATGTGTTTAGCACCTGGCCATCTCTCCTAGATCCCTCTGGACAGCAGGCAGGCTCTGAGCCGTCAATACTCAGTACTTGGCAGGGCCTGGCACACAGAAGGCATTCAGGTGTGCAATGAGCCATGTACCATTCACATGGGACAGTATCCCGTCTTGCATCGATGTGTGTCCTAATCACAAAAAAATCAAATTCCTGACGGCAAGCGTGTATGTGGTGATGCTGGGTGTGACTGTGGCTCCATCCTGAGCCATCTTGCCTGTCCCGCGATGTCCCCACTGCTGTGGGGCTGGCAGCCAGCCTGCGTCTAAGGTGTGCCCTTCAGGCTGGACACCAGCCTTCAGTGTCCACCATACATCCTCAGCAACGCCAGAGGTGGGAGAATCTCCCAGGAACTTGGGCAGAAACCATATTTTAAATCCAGCTTGCTCTCTGCTAGGAAAGCTGGAGGTTGGCTCCTGGAATGTGAGGGAGTTCACGCCACTGTGGCCCCTTGCCCTCACTGCTCCCCGCCTTGGCAATAGGTGAACGTTCTGTGTTCTCTTGCTTTGTTTGGGCGGTGGCACAAGCCCCATCCGTGTCTGCTGACACACGCACTCTGGCGGCGATTAGAGAAGGACCCCACAGGGCCAACGTCCACGTCAGAAAGCTTCTCCCTGTCTCGGCAGATGTCTCGGTCCCACAGTTAAGGGGACGGTGTGCCCCGCCCTCCCTCTGTGCTGTCCCCCGTCACCTCCCTCCTGGGAGGGCCGTGGCATGGCCCACCCGAAATTCAGATGAAGTCTACGAATGGCCAAACGGCAAGTCCTGTTATAAAGCCGGAGTCACACTTCCCAACCTTTAGGAATTCTTTATATTCCCGAAGAAGCACAAGCCATGATTAGTTGCTGTCACCATGTCTTAGGGGAGAAGACTTTCCTCGACCGTGGCTGAGGTTCCTGGGAACGTGTGACTCCCTCAAGTCCAACCCTGCCATACCCACCCCATCACGTTTTAGTGGTAAAACAGCATCCTTAAAAAGAAATCATCCTTTTTGTGTCCTTTTGCGTTTAAAAAAGTGTCCCGCGTCTCTCGTGCTCTTTTGTGTACTGCACATAACGTGTTGAAATCACACATTCGGCGTCTCGAGCGTTTACTCTGTGCTGAGCAGCGTTCCAGACCCAGGGTGCCGCACTGAGCCAGCAGGTGCCCTCACGGAGCCGCCGCTGAGCGAGCAGCACAAGCCGCTGTCAGCATGTGCAGCAAGCAAGCCTCGCCCTCGCAGCCCGAGGTGTGGAGGGCTGGGAGCAGACGACACTGAAGGAGCGATTGCACCTGTGACGTGTGCGGTGGGGTCAGGGAGGAGCAGGGCGTGGAGCAGCGCAGTGGGGCCCGTCCGCACACATGCCGTCCCATGGATAGCAGCGGCGGCTTGAAACTGGGGTGCCAGCTGTGGGGGCAGCGGCAGATGGTGTGGTGGCTGCGACGCATTGACTACTGGTGTGGGGGACGTGAGGCAGGTGCCCAGCCGCGGTACTGTGTTTGGGGAGTAGGGTGAGGCCGGGAGGTGGAGTCCAGGGTCAGTCACAGTCAGTGCCAGTTGCACGCTGTGCACCTAGGGAGGCAGGTGGCTCTGGGAGCCTGCATGGGAGGTGAGTGCGGGAGACGTGAACTGGGGTGTTGTCGCTCAGGATTCAAAGCCTGGGGTGTGCCTTGGACTCAGTGGGCACTGAGAGGAGTCACGGAGGGGCCCTGGCATGCCAGTGCTCGCGAGCCCAGGACTGAGGACGCCAGCGCAGAGGTGGGCACAGGGTGGGGCGCTGGTGCAGGGCGGGGCACAGGGCATGGCTTGGGGTCTGACAGTTCCTGGGGTTCAGTGTGGCGAGGATGGAAGTTGTGTCTTCGGACTTGCCAGCCGTGCGCGCCCTCTTCTCTCAGACGCACGTGTTCCTCCTGTCGGCCGTGGAGGTGCTGGAGACACGACACACCCAGGTCTCTGTGCCACGTGCCCATCCTCTGTCTGCACGGAGAGGTGGGACACCCTGGGGTTGGCATTCTTTGTTTTAAAGCTACAATCTGGAAGCTAACCCAGGCAGAAGAGAATGACAGCAGAGTGATCGGGAGGAAGAGACAGAGCGCGGACCCTGAGAGGTCGGGAAGTACGCGGCAGAGCTTTGCCAGTTAATGCGAGCCCGGCACTCCCTGCGTCTTGCCTCGCCCTGAAGCCAGTGGGGAAATAGTAATAGAGCAGTCTGTTGCCTGGGAAGAAAGCAAACGGGCAGTTAGAACTCCAAAAGGCAGAGTAGTGCGTAAAAATCACGAATTTGAAAGACTGCGTTTCAATCAAACAAATGAGACAGTGGAAGTGAAGGCCCTTGCAGGATGCGCTTGGTGCCCTCCACGCAGGGCGGGGCAGTGCTCCCGTGCGCTCCTGGGCCATCTAGCCACCTGCATGGGGCGAGGGCTGCCAGAGCAGCCTCTGGAGGGAGAACGCCAGTGGGACCGCGGTACAGCAGCCCGAGGGTGCTGTCCAGAGCCACCCTCTGCCCTCGTGCCTCATCCCGGGCAGAAACAGCGGAGTGATTGGAATCTCCTTTAAAAGGCCCCCACCCCGACTGCAAGTAAGCATGCGTCCCTGCATTTTGTCTTTCGAATGTGACACATCTATTGGCCAGAGTCACCGTGTGTGTGTGTGCCTTCGCGGTGCCGCCGAGTCTGGCTGTGCTTTCTGGGCGGAAGTTTTTCTCAGAGACAGTGAAAGGTCGGTCTTGACTCCTGGGATCTGCACATCTGGACTCGAGTCAAGTGGCTGCCACCCTCTGACAGGGGCTGACAGGTCCAGCAGCGACACCAGGGCGCCCGCGGGAGGGGGGCGCCCAACACAGCAGAGGGCGGGCTGTTGCTTAGCAACGGATTCCTGCCCGCATTTGTTCAAGGACCGCAGCGATGCCCTAGCTTTGCAAGGGGAAGTCCTTTTGCAATTGTTAGCATTCCTACACCATCAGTAACTGCTGTTTACCGATGCTGCCAGTCAGAGGAGGGAAGGGCTTCCCCAACACCCTGGCAGGCTGAACGATGGAAGGCTCTTTTCAGCTGCACCACGTGGCATTTCAGAGTCCTCTCTTTGTCTGCCCACGGTGACTCTCGAAGGACTTGGATAGTGTTAATAGAAATTTCTTAAACTGATGAGGACTCCCAAAATGTGCTTCGGATCCAGCGTCTGTGTTACTTTCTGGTCTGGAGGTGTGACAGTGATCTGCTTTCAGAGGAGGTCTGTTCCTAGTTAGCAGCAGTAGCTGTGGCTGAAAAATAAAATAACATGCTTCGTTTTCCAGCGAGGAACCTGGGGGACTGAATCACAAGCTGCGTTTCAAGGTCACGGAGGCTGCTGCTCTCCCTGGAGGCGACGCTGCCCCGGCAGGACCAGGCACCCCAGTCCCCTCACCCACACCACACAGGCGGGCTAGCGGGAGGGGAGGGCCCCGTGGGCAGTGGGCACAGCCCCTGCACGACTGCGGCAGCTGCCACCAGGGGCTTTGCAGGACTGGCCCCCGGGAAAGGCAAGTGGAAGACTGAGCAGTGGCCGTGAGACTGCAGAGATCGTGGGAGTGTGTGGGAAGGAGCGGGAGGTCAAAGCAGAGTTGGGGCAGGTAGAGGAAAGTCCTGCCCGCCTCCCAGCCCCGGCCTGCGGATGAGCCCTCCTTGTTTTCTTTTCCCCTTCGAGAAACACAGACGTCAGGCATTCGTTCCTACATTTGTTTAGCAAATACCTCTCGAGTGCGTCTTGTCTGCAGGGCAGGCCTCTTGATGTTGGGAAAATAGGAGACCCTTGCTCTCAGAGGGTTCACCCTCCACACGCAGACCCCACACCTGGGGTGGGGCGTGGTTTGGGTCAGGCCGGGCTCGATCCGCGCCTTACTGCTGGTGTGCTCTGCACAGGCTGCTCCGACTCTGAGCTTTTGTTTCCTCATCAGCGTGTGACAGCAATGACATGGCCCCTGGTGCTGCTGGGAGCGTGGACTGCACAGCGCCCGGGACACCGTCGGGTGCGTTCTTCCCTGGGTTTTGGTGCCTATGCTCTGCCAGGCACTGTCTTGGGTGCTCTGTGATACACGCTGGACTCTAGGACACTCCCTGTCCCCCCAGCACACTGCCTGTTTCATATGCTTATGAAAATGCGCCCAAAGCCACCAGGGCAAATATGGATGATATGTCCTGGGACACAGGCTGCAGGCTGGCACCTGACCTGTCCTGGCCGTGGACACCAGAATGTCTCTCAGCCCTAGGTCTTCCTGTGCCTGGCAGGCTAGCCACCACCTCCTGGGTGTCCTCCATCCTGCTCCTCTGTGTCCTCTCCTGGGGCTTTCTGAAATCTGTCATCTGACAACTGGAGATTAATGGAAGGTGGAAATGTTTCATAGTAAAACATTTTAAATACAAACAGTGCATATATGTACATCATACACAGGTGTATGTAATGACAGCAGTTATAAAAGTACCCTTGGCTTGTAAATAAGGTTGGCTTGCTTTCTCTCATAGAATTACAACCTCCTATGATGCTTGCGGGTCCAGAGGGTTGGGAGCCAGGGGGGATCAGCCTGGGGCTCGGCTGGACGAAGCTGGGACCATAGGCGGCTCGTTCCGCCCGCGTGTGTCAGCTGACACTGCAGCACCTGCTCGTGGCCTCCGGTGTGGTGGCTCGGCCTGCGCACGGCGCTATGTTTCTGGGGCGTGAGCACAGAGGGAGTTGGACGACTTCTAGTCCTCGTGGGTAGCAGCTCTGGTGGTGTCAAGCCAGAGGCCCATCCCAGACCTTGCATCTGTGGAACCGTTTAGAGCCTAGAAGAAAACTGTTGTCATTGCAGGCTGCTTTGGGGCAGTTCTGAAAGAAAACAAGCAAACTCCTGACTTGAAGTTAGAAGCGCTCAATCCCCGACGTTGGGCGTCGAACTGGCGCCGAGTCTTGACTTGAGTGGAGGCCAGGGACGGTGTCTGTGCCCCGCAGCCTGGTGGGTGGTGGGCATCGCTGCCCCCTGCCCACCTCAGCTGCTGTCTGTGTCAGGGTCCTGGGCTCCACTTTCCAGCCCTTGGTTTGCACCGAAACCAGACTTCGGGGTTTGCTCAAAGGTGCTGTGAAAGCTGGCTGCTCCCTGTCCTGTGCGGGGCCTGTGGCAGGTGTGAGGAGGGGCGTGCTGGATGCAGGGGGCATGCACTCGGGGCCGGGACGACTGTCTGGCTCGCCCTGGCATGGAGGGAGACAGTCCTTCACAGGCCCTTTGCAGTGGTGGTGTGACGGGTACCCATGTGTTTAGCCTTGAGGGGTATTTAAATTTAAATTTAATTTTTAAATTTTTAAATTTAAATTAAAATTTAAATTCTCCCTTGAGGGGTATTTATTTTCAATATTTTGCTCTTTTGAACAAGGCTATCCTGAAAACCCATACACACGCGTCTTTTGTTGTTTGACATTTTTCTTTTGCACAGGTTTCTCGGGGAGAATTGCTGGGTCTTTGGGTGCTCCTGTGTGGCTTTGATGCCCGTGTTCCCTCTGTGGGGCATCGCGGGACCCTCCCTGCTGCCCTCGGCCCCCCCTTGCCACCCCTCAGCACCACATCTTCCTTTCTGACAGGTGACACTGCGCTGACAACCACACGAATGCACCTGAGAGGCTCAGCACAGCCAGGGCCATCTCCCACCTGGCTGCCCTACCCTGCGCCACTGGCGGGCCCTTCCCACTGTGTGCTCTTCCCTGCGTCAGCCGAAAGGCCAAGCAGCAAGATGGAAAACCAGACTCTGGAGTTGGATAGGCCTAAGTTCGAATCCTGCTCCAGTTTAGTTGCTCTGTGTCCTGAGAAAGTGCAGCTCTCTGCACCCAACTTTCTCCTCGACAGACTGGAAGTAAGGCCTGCTTCCTGGAGCGAGCTCAGTGGGGTCGAGGAGTGCGAAGTGCAGTCACATAACGGAAATTGAGTCAGCAGTAGCTCACTTCCCTTTTTCACGCTACTGTGCGTGGTCTGGACGCCAGTCGGGGTGGCCCAGCCTCTGGCCAGGTCTCTGTGCTGCGTGGCTCCTGTGCACTGATGGGTCAGCCTCCTCCACCTGCAGGGCCGCCCTGCTTCCTGGCCGGGGCCTCTGCACACCCCCCACACGTTCCCCGGCTGGGTTCCCTTTTTCTTTTCTCCCCCTCTTTAACACGTGGCCATCTTTAATTAGCTGGCTTCTGGTTCTCCTCTGGGTGCCCTTTGTGGTGGGGGAAGCCAAGGTGACTCTTTCCTTTAGGACGCAAGGCCCTCCCGAGCCCTCTTTCTTCTGTTCCGCACTGCGGTGGGTCGGGAGCAAGGAGACAGGAGCAGGCTGGGCCCCGGTAGGGTAGGGCAGCCAGGTGGGAGATGGTCCTGGCTGTGCTGAGCCTCTCAGGTGCATTCGTGTGGTTGTCAGCGCAGTGTCACCTGGCCGTCCGGGCCGGTGCATTGTGCTTCCCTGGTGAGGAAGGAGGCGAGCCTTGGGGTGCGGGCTGAGGGGTGCTGTGTGAATGGACCCTAGGATGCACCTGCCTCCGGAGAGCCTGTCGCCAAGGCAGGACACAGCCCTGGGAGCTGCAGGCCAGGGCAGCTGGCCTCCTGCTGACTCTTTTCAAAGCGGCAAGGGCTTATACGTTTTGTGTATTCTCCCAGTTAGGACTGTAAGGCCGGGGGGAAAACTAAATTGGGGTGGGGGGCATTTAAAGTGCTTAAGCGAAAGGGCAGATCATTCCGTGATATTCCTACTGCTCTCATTCTAGTCGACAGGCGCTGTTGAAGCATAATAAGAGCGCATCCTTGGGACAGCTATTTCTCCATACTTGTGCATTTTGTTTGAGTGGGTGAGGGATGTTACATTCATTAATAAGGCAGCCAGGTCAGCCGGTTTGTCAGTGGGAAGAGGAGGCTTCTGGAACTGCTCCTCGCCCCCGTAGCTGGAGCGCTAATGGCACCAGCTGGGACGCAGCTCCCGCAGCTACATGCTTCAGCCGAGCACAGCGAGCGGCGCCCGGCTGGGCACAGACTTGGGAGCACACACTTCAGTGGCTGTTCCCCGGGCAACGGCGTCGCCGCAGCCAGCTGGCTCTGCCCTGGAGCCCATCAAAACGCACACCCTGCCAGGAGCCGGCGCTGCAGCCCGTGCGACCGTCTGTAGGCGCTGATGTCGGGCGTTCACAGGCAGGTTTCAAGGTTAAACACGAGGGAATGAATGAGATGACTAACTAGATAGCGACCGCACTTTTGCGTGTGTTGAGACATGCACCGGGTGCGAGGGAATGAGGCACAGATAGCGAAAAGGAAGCGCTCGGCTTGCCGGAGCCTGCAGGGCTGTTCCGTGTTTGCTCCCAGCAAAAGTCTGGAAAGGACCAGTTCTGTCCCTCATCTGAGGGCGAAGCACGTTTGCAGAGTGGCCTGTTAGCCACTTCCAGCGAGGCTCTCGCTCTTCGGGCTGTGGCGTGAGCAGAGCCATTGCAGGAGGGGGACATCCCTGCACAGCAGTGGTGCTGCCTGCCCGGCACAGAAGGACAAAGGTGGGACCGGCCAGCAGGCCTGGCACTGGCCGCTGACACAGACCCAGCAGACAGCTGCATGGACTCACGCTGGCAGGGTGTGTCCTGGAATTTCCATGCACTTACCCGTTTCATTTTGCTGAGACTCCCGCCTCAGATGAAGCCCGCACCAACTGGCTCTCGTCAGTTATCTGTTTTGTAGTGTTGAGTATAAAATCCCCATTTTCAAACAGTGCACTTTCTAAAGCATTCTGATGTTTGAACTTGGCATTTACACGTGACACTAACTCGGTTCAATTAGTGAAAGACCTTCTAGCACTTACGAATGGTCTCCGTACCATTCCACAGAAACTTTGGTTTTGATCTTTCATTTCTTTTACAAGTATTTGTTGTTTTCTATTTTTTCTCTCTTTCTGATCTGTAGAGATTTGAAATAAGCACAATTATTTTCAAACCAAGTTTGAACATAGAATTTTAATTGGGGGTGGTTGGACAGAATTAGTCGTCATTACATACTATCATGTAATGCATTTAAATGGTGTGTTGGAGCTGCCCACCTAGAGGGAGCATGTCAGGATCACTGTCCTCGCTCACAGACGTCATCTGACCATAGAGACTTTTGGAGCAGCTCACTGAATTTCTGAATTTTTCCTCATATTTTTCATCTTGTCACTTGGAGTGCTGTCTTCTATTTGCCTTTTTTCATTATTTTGTTTTGTTTTTCTTTTTCATGAAACAGTTATAAATATTCCTGGGTGCCTAATCCCTGGAGTTGTTTTAGCTTTCATAACGAAGACTTCTTTTTCCTTAGAATTGCTTTCTCTCTCCTTCCTCCTCAAGAAGGGGACACTCCAGCAGGTGATATCTATAAAAAAATCTTCAGCCTTCTTGCAGGGATGCTAAGAAGCGGGACAGGGCCACCAAACCCAGAGGACACTTTTGAGCAAAGAAGAGAAATCTAATTTCTCTTATTTTCAATTTGCTGAAACTTGAAATTTTTACATTAGTCGGTGTGAGCCAAACCATGAATGCAGATGGACCAAAAAGTGCATAAGGAGTTCCCCCACCCTCCACCACGAAGGCAAGGACGGGATGCTGTCCCTGGTGAGCATGGGGTCTGTGTGTGTGTGGGGTGGACACGGTGCCTGTGCTCCCTGAGAGGACCGTATAGGAGACAGTGCCCCTGAGCAAGTGGCCTCTGACAGAGCATGGGAGATGGGATGGAGGGAGACCAGGAAGAGGAAGAGTGTCCAGGAGTGGTGGCCACGCAGGTGGCTCTTAGAAATGACCATGGGGGGCGAACAGAAGCCAGAGGTGACCACGCAGGCAGCGTGTGGCACACGTGCTCAGAACTCTGGCCCTGGGCGTGCAGCTTTCCTGGTCTTGTCCCAAGGGCTGAGAGGGAGCCCCCATCCACCCCAGAAGGCCCGGCGTCTGGCATGGCACCAGCCACACCCCTTGGGTGATGCCACACTCAGGGAGCCACATTGCAGAAGCTACCGTCGTTTAAAGAAATGGCCACAAGAGAAACGTGTGGTGGAGCTGGCCAGGCTGAGCATCGGGGGTTGGAGCTCGTGGGGCAGGAGAGGTTGAGCTGGGCTTGGCCGCTTCCCAACCTGCTTCCTGCCTGGGTGCCATGGGGGTTACAGGACTGGGGAGGAAAGGGCCCTGGGTTAAGGAGGGCCTGTGCCCTGGGGCAGAGCAGTGCCAAGTGGAGGGCATTGCAGAGAGCTGGCTACAGGGTTGCAAGAAACGTTCTTCTGGCTCCTGCAGAGGAGCAGCAGCTTGGAGGAGGTTTGCAGCAGCCAACCCCAGCAGCCCGTGGTGCGGCGTGGCCCAAGAGAAGTGTGTGTGGTGCAGTCGGTGGCAGCTGGCAGAGGAGGGTGGGAGGATGCAGATGCCTCTCCATCACCTGCGTCTCGCCCTACTCTCTGGGGCCTGTCACTGGCACCTGGAGTTGAGCCCCAGAGACAGACTGAAGGAGGCTGGGCACAGGGGCAGAACCCAGGTAAAATTCCGCTGCGGGTGCAAACACTCCAGCGTTCTCAGGAATAAGTGGGTAGGCTGAGACAGCGGTGCTGGTGCAGCCCCGACAAGCTGGTGCTTGCTTGGCTCTGCTCCTCACGGGCCTCGACTTTATTGCACTTTACAGATTATGTGTTATTTACAAAGGGAAGATTTTTAGCAACCCTGTGTCCATCAAGTCCGTCACACCATTTTTCCAAAAGCGTGTGCTCAGTTTGTGTCTCTGTGTCACATTTTGGTAATTCTCACAGTATTTCAAACTTTTTCATTATTATATCTGTTACGGTAATCTGTGACCAGTGGTCTTTGATGTTACAATTATAGTTGTTCCGGGGCACCACAAACTGTGCCTATACAAGACAGCAAACTCAATGGATAAATGTCATGTGTATCTGACTGTTGCACTTACTGCCATCCCCTTCTCTCTCTCTCTGCTCCTCTGGCCTCTCTATTCCCTGAGACACAACAATATTAAAACTAGGCCAATTAGTAACCCAACAATGGCCTATAAGTGTTCAAGCAAAAGGAAGAATTGTGTGCCTCTCACTTTAAATCGAAAGCTAGAAATGACCATGCTTAGTGAGGAAGGCAAGCAGAGAGCCAAGATCAGTGGAAAGTTAAGCGTCTTATGCCAAACTGTGAATGAAAAGGAAACCTTGAAGGAAATTAAAAGTGCTACTCCAGTGAACACACTAACGATAAGAAAGCAAAACAGCCTTATTGCTGACATGGAGAGAGTTTGAGTGGTCTGGATAGAAGATCAAACCAGCCACAACATTCCCCTAAGCTGAAGCCTAATTCAGAGAAAGGCTCCAACTTTCCCCAATTCTATGAAGACTGAGAGAGGTGAGGAAGCTGAGAAGAAAAGTCTGAAGCTAGCAGAGGTTCATGAGGTTTAAGGAAAGAAGCCGTCTCCGTAACATAAAAGTGCAAGGTGAAGCAGCAGGTGCTTACGGAGAACAGCAGCAAGTTATCCAGAAGAGCTAGTCAGATTGTTGATGAAGGTGGCTGCACTAACAGCAGATTTTCCATGTAGATGAAACAGCCTCATATTGGAGGAGGACTTCATCTAGGACATTCATAGCTAAAGAGGAGAAGTCAATGCCTGGCTTCAAAGATTCAAAGGCTGACTCTCTTGTTAGGGGCTAATGCAGCTGGTGACTTTAAGTTGAAGCCACTGCTCATGTATGATTCCAGAAATCCTAGGGCCCTCAAGAATTATGCTAAATCCACTCTGCCTGTGCTCTATAAATGGAAAAAGAAAGCATGGATGACAGCACATCTATTTACAATATAGTTTACTGAATATTTTAAAGTCATTGTTGAGACCTACTGCTCAGGAAAAAATTCCTTTCAAAATATTACTGCTTGGCTGGGCGGAGTGGCTCATGCCTGTAATTCTAGCACTCCAAGAGGCCAAGGAGGGAGAATTCCTTGAGGTCAGGAGTTTGTCACCAGTCTGAGCAAGAATGAGACCGCGTCTCTACAAAAAATAGAAAAAATTAGCTGGGCATGGTGGCACATGCCTGTGGTCTCAGCTACTCGGGAGGCTGAGGCAAGAGGATCCCTTGAGCCCAAGAGTGTGAGGTTGCCATGAGCTATAATGATGCTATTGCACTCTATGCGGTGACAGAGCGAGACTGTGTCTCAAGAAATAAATTAATTAATACAATAAATTATTGCTCATTGACAGTACACCTGGTCATCAAAGAGCACTGATGGAAATGTACAAGGCAGTTGATATTTTCATGCCTGCTAATAAAACACCCGTTCTGTAGCCCATAGATCAAGGAGTCATTTAGACTTCAAATCTTATTATTGATGAAATATATTTCAAAAGACTATAGCTGCCTCAGATAATTCCAGCGATGGATTTTAAAAAGTACATTGCAAACCTTCTGGAAAGGATTCGCCATTCTCAATGTTATTAAGGACATTCATGGTTGATGGGAGGACGTCAGAATATCACCAGGTACAGGAGTCTGGAAGAAGTTGTTTCCAACCCTCCTGGTGATGTTGAGGGGTTCAAGACTTCAGTGGAGGAAGTCACTGCAGAAGTGGTGGAAACAGCAGGAGGACTAGAATTAGAAATGGAGCTTGAAGATGTGTCTGAATTGCTACAACATCATGATAAAAATTTAATGGATGAAGAGTTGCTTCTTGTGGATGAGGAAAGAAAGTGGCTTCTTGAGATGGAATCTACTCCTGGAGAAGATGCTGTGAACATTGCTGAAATGACAGCAAAGGATTCAGAATATTCCATAAACTTAGTTGATACAGCAGTGGCAGGATTTAAAAGAATGAACTCCAATTTTGAAAGTTGTTCTGTGGTAAAATATTAGGAAACAGCATCTCATGCTACAGAGAAATCTTTCATGAAAGGAAGAGTCAATCAGTGTGGCAAACCTCATTGTTGTCGTATTTTAAGAATTTGCCACAGCCACCCCAAGAGACCTGTCTCAATAAATAAATAAATCAAAATAAATGATTGCTCATTGACAGTACTGCCCTGGTCATCGCAGAGCTCTGATGGAGATGTGCAAGGAGCAGCCACCACCTGAGCTGTCAGCACCGTCAACATTGGGACCAGACGCTCCACCAGCAGCATGATTATAACATGCTGAAGGCTCAGATGATTATTAGTATTTTTTAGCATTAAAGTATTTTTAAATTAAGGTTTGTTATTTTTTAAGACGTAATTACACACTTAGTAGACTACAGTATAGTGTAAACATAAGTTTTATGTGCATTGGAAATCCAAAAGATTTGTGTGACTCACTTTATTGTGATACTTGCCATATTGTGGTTGTCTGCAGGGGTTAGGGTCAGGAAAATGTGACGTTGTCAGAACCTGGGAGCTAGAAGGGGCTGCAGAGCACACCCTGCACGCACTGCAGCCACTGGGGTGTCACTGGCATCCCTGGAGTAGATCTAGGAGCCCTCTCTGGAGGGAGGCCCTGGTGAGAGCTACATAGCACAGGTGGGCTCACACTCTGGGTGCACCCTGAGCTCCCGTCTACATCCTTCCCTGGGCTTGCTCCTGCTCTTTGCTTTCCAAGTCCTCATTTTATGGCCAAAATGGAAGCTGCTGCCCGTAAATTGATAAAGATCTCTATCTCTGACCGTCTTCCCATCTGGACAACATGCACAACTGAGTGCTCAGAGTTTTGCCTCCTGGCATGATTTCTCCTCACCTCTTGCCTTCAGGGACATTCCTGCACAGAACCTTCCCACCGGTGCTGTGTGCGAGGCAGAGCTATCTGTGGGCCGGGGCAGGTGCTCCTCCTTGGTCAGGTCCTAGGCGGCTCCCCGGGAGATCAGAGCTGTGTCCTGAGGGCAGAGGCAGGGCCTGCTGCATAGATTCCACCCCACCCAGCAGGGCCAACCAGCAGGCAGGAGCTGTTTCTTGACAGGAGATTCACTATATACAGAAGGGACCCAGAGGCTGGCCTGTGATCGTCCCATGGGGGGGTCCCAGGGCTCCATGCAGCATTCTCATTTGCCCCTGACGTTTCAGCTGCCGATGGGGGTGCTGTGTGCTGGACCTGCTGCAGCACTGTTGGCCATGCAGGTCGCAGGGTGGAGCCCCCCTGCCTGCGTGTTGAATGGTGCCTCCCAGATTCACACAGGCACACCAGAGTCAGCTTCTCGATGGTGAAGATGCCTCCACCTGCTCCAGATCACTGGGACTTGAAGCCCCACTGAGGCAGGGGCCTGGTTTACTTCCGCCCTCTGTGCACTTGTTTTTCTTGGACATCTAAGGTGCCTGGTCTCTCCTGTGCAGCAGGCCCGTTGGCAGCTGTCTTCAGAGTGCTTGTCTGTGTGATTGAGGTCTCTGTGGGTGGGATCAGGCCGCGTTGGTCTGGAAACCAGGTAGCAGGTTAAACAGGGAGTTTAGTATGAAGTATGATAGAAAAGTAGCCGGTATCAGGTGTGAGGACACTTGCTTAGGTACCCCAGGACTGAATGGGGGCAGCCAAGGCAGGAAGAACTTGGAAGGAACACAGGCCTCACTGGAGAGGGTGTAGCTCGGCCCACTGGACAGCAGAGAAGTTCACAGCTTTGGCCAGGCTGGAGCTTGTCTGCGGTCGCTGGCAGGCAAGTGCTGTGCCCTAGAATGCGGTGGGGAGTGGGCGGCCACAGCTGGTGGTGTGGCATGCCTTGGGCGTGCTGAGGGGGTGGGAGCCCTCTGGGCTACAGACATGGTGCAGACGGGCGCCCTAGGGACCTTCAGAGGGAGCCAGAAAGCTGGCATGGGCTCGAGGCCTTCCAGAGCCAGTTGGGCAGGAAGCTTTGGGTGCCAGTTTCTGCACTGAGAGGCCCATGGAGAGGTGATCGCCAGGCCACAGCAGCAAGGTCACAGAGAAGCCAAGGGTCCCGTGGTGGGTGAGCTCCCCTGGCCACCCTCACAGCCACTCACAGGACCACACTGTGGGAGCCCCTTCGTCCTGCAGCATCTGTCCCGGGCCTTCTGCTGGGAACGTGGAGCTCACTTTCAAGGAGAGAAGCTTAGAGAAGCCTGTGGCTTGTCACAGGGCACTGACTGCAGGGGCTGTCAGCACTGGCGCAGGTGGAGTCAGCACGCTTTCTATAAAGGGCCAGATGGTAAATATTTTAGGTGTTGTGGGCCACACTCTTGTTTGTGTCCTTTTATGTCTCTTTAAAATGCAGAACAATTCTTAGTTCTTGGGCCCCGCAAAAACAGGCTGCAGGCCAGGTGTGGCCAGCGGGCAGCCTGTCCACAAGAGTCCGGTGGTAAGCTCAGGAGTCTTGGTGCCGGTTTGCAGCAGGAGGTGAGCGTCCGCTGCTGTCCCTGCCAGGTTATGGCTGACGGCTTTGGGCAGGCCTTCAAACCGGTGCTGTGAAAATACAATTGCTAGGTCAGTCTCCGTAGTCAGAAGCCGGGGGTGGCATTGTTTGCCTCTGTAGCAGTGGCAGCTGCAGGTGGAGTCACCTACCTGATGAAGTTATGATAGCGTGCGTGTGTGCTCCAAGAACGTTCTGCTACTCCGTAGGCCAAACATGTAGATTTAGTGGGATTTGACAAAACTCAGCTGTCCACTATCTTTCAAGGTTTTGATGGTGGTCGTGACTGTCTGTTCCCCCCAAGGTTGGGGTGTTGCTTTTGGTTGGCTATTTTGACAGGTGAGGGAGCTTCCTGGGGCTTCCGTCTGGTCCTTCCTGTCCTGATTGGCTCTGCAGACCGTGGATGAGTGCTGTGTGGGGACCTACCAGCGCAGGTCCACCCGTTCCAGTGTGTGCGCAGGCATCGGGCACATAATGGCATGTTGGATACGCCGACCCCTTGGGGCCCTCTGTGGGGTGGACTTGGCCACAGCTCCCGGGTCCCCGTTTGGCCACAGGCTGTAGTGACATCCAGTCCATAGGGACTGGCATCAAGTTCTCACAGGTCTGGACCATTCATTCCCCTTTCTCCACGGCCATGTTACTGCCCCACCAGGCTCACTGCCTGTGACTCAAGAGGAAGCCAGGACATGGAGGCAGCAGGTGTTGCGGTGGAGATAGAGTGTAGCGTTGCGGGACACCCAGCGAGGGGGTGAGAAGAATTTCTCAAATTCGTCTCCCCAAGAATTTGGGGGCTAAGTGTTTTAAAGACAGTTTGGTGGACAAAGTGCTAGGGAATTGGGTCTGCTGATTGGCTGGGATGAACTCACAGGGTTGGAAAGCAGAAATCATCTTCTTGGCTGAGGACAGGTCATGGGCAGAAGGTCACAGGACCTGTCGAGTCAGTTCCTACATACCACCACTGGTCCGGTTGGGTCCTTTGGTCCCCATGAATGCAGAGACTGGAAGATACCTCAAAGACCAATCTTAGGTTTTATTATACAGTAGAGATATTATCCATAGGAGCAATTGGGGACATCACAGATCTTGTACCAGGCAAGGACACGTGACTCCAAAGCAACAGGTCGTTGCAGGACAGCAAGCGAGGGAGCAATGGCAGGCCATTTCCTTTAACTGTGCCTGTACCTTTGCAGGGTTCAGGCCCCTGCCACAGTCCCACCTGTGGTACTTTACTGATTTTATAAGGGGTGGTTTCAGGCAGCTATCCTGTATCCCCAATGGGACTTGAAAATCTAGGGGCTCTAGGTCCATGAACGGTCTCAGGTAAAGAGCTGAGAGGCCATGACGGCATTGTGGTCACTTGGGCCAGCTTTCCGTCTCTGCCCCGAGCTGTTGTGGTGTGTGGATTGGGGGTCCTAAGCAGCCTGCCCACATCGTTTTCTCCTTTGGCCACTGCCACTGACCACCTGGGCCACATACTCTGACCGGTGTTTCATTCCCGCACCCACCTGTCTCTGGGGCTCGTGGCTGGTGAGTCCCTAGCACCCCTGCTCCTCCGTCCTTACTTTACCCAGCAGCGGGGAAGGCTGGCACCTCCTCCTGGCATCAGAGCTTGTTGGGTGCTGCTGCCCACCAGCGCCTGGAGGATGCCAGGCCGCAGGGAGTGCCTGTGAGGACGCCTGATGCCTCCCGGCATCCTGGCCAGCCTTGGGCCTCACTGCAGTCAGGCTCTACCCCTGCACACTCAGGCTGTGTGTTCTAGACATGATGCCGTCCCCAAGGCATCAAAAGGCCAACAATGCAGGAGTGTTTTGGGGCACAGGTCTCCAGGCATCCTGCATGCACACAGAGTACACCTGCGTCGGGCGATTGCTTAGTGGAACCGTGCGCTGCTTCATAACTAAGCCTGGGCCAGACTCCTGGAGATGGTGCCATCCGAAAGTAGCCTCAGAGTCTTAACGTGCTCCTTGTGCTGCAGGCCCTGGAGGCCTCCTCCCCTCCAGCGGGAGTCAGATTATGTCCCCCAGCCAGGGCAGTGTTAGCCCTTTAGCAGAGCTGCCTGGAGCTGCTGTTCACCTCACAAAGGCTCTAATCTCCTTTGAATTGCTCTCTGCCTTTGACTGGTAATCCCCCGGCAGCCTCAAGTGCGCCTCCTCATTCAGTCTGCCCCGATTATCTTCTCATCTCATTAAGTGCCTTTAGCTCGTGCTAACACGCAGAAAGCAGACAGTGGCGTCAAATTGGCCTTCAGGATACAACTTGGCATTTTCTCTTTCAAAGCGATTGTTCTGTGAGTCAAGAGGCTTCATTTCACTCCTGACTCTAATGTGCTAATGAGCTGCATGAACTTGGAAAAGTCAGTTAACTTCCCTGGCCTCAGTTTCCTCGTTTGTAAAAGGAAGGGGCTGTGTTCATTCCGTGTGCTACGTGAGTTGTGAGTTCTCCTCCAGCCCTGACGTCCTGTGGTTCTCTGGCTGTCACGCAGCAGCTTGGGGTCACTGTGGGGCTGTGCTTAGTGCCCGAGGCTTGGTATTATATGGAGGGCTGAGCCCTGCCCTCTGGGGGCTCCGGGTCATTACAGTGTCACTTGTCACTGCAGCACAGGCAGCTAGTTACATTGTGGGACCTAAACTCAGGCTGGTGTCACAGACAGAGATAACAGGTGATTGCCTCCCTGCATGTTACAGCATTTTCCTTCTAAAGATCGGGGTTTCCTTCTGAAAAGTGCCTTAGTTCCTTTGACAGCTGCTGCGTGTGCACTGAATGCTCTGTTGAGATTCATGCCGTTGTGGAAATCCTCAGACTTTCAGAGCCAGCTTGTGTGTGTCCGTGGGTCAGCCGCCAGGGCTCCTTGCTTAGTACTGTGTACCTTCAGCTTCCTCTGCTTCGGAGGATTTGGGGAGTTCTGACAGTGCCACCGTAGTCCCTGAGCCCAGAGCACGCTCTTCACCCGGCAGCTGTGCAGGTCTGTCCGCGGCGGGAGGTGACGTTGGCAGGTCTGCTCCCGTAACTGCCGTCCTCACGATGGTTGCTCCTCCAGTGAGGGACTCTGGACTCATCTTGTACCACCACATTCTCAGACTAAGTTCTGGAAAGAAAATGTTATAATCTTTCAAAAAAAATATACATAGATTTTTTTCATGCTCAAGAAATTCCATTAAATTTTTTCCTTTTACGTACCCATTTTTAGAAAAATGTGTTGGTTTAGTAGTGTTTTGCAAAGGTACCTAGTGAGGTTTTCTTTTCTGGGTCTTGTGAGCTCGCACTGGTTCACAGTTGGCGTGTCCCTCCACGGTGGCTGGTGGCTATCTGTTCTGATCTGCTGCGCCCAGCGGGCCTACCCCAGCCCTCTTTGCTGCAAACGGCCCCTGGGGTGTGTGGTGGCTTCCTTGTTTGTGTATTCTGGAAAGTTTTCGCTTTGGGGCAAGTTTCGCATGCCCACAGTTCACCTTGGGCATAGCGGGTTGGAGATGAGAAAGCTCATTATGTTGTGGAATCCACCCCAGTGTCTGGCAGCTGATGGACAGAGAAAATGCAGTGTGTGTGCATCGCAGACTGCTGTAGAAAGAAGGGAGTCCTGTCACTCACGGCAGTGCAGGTGAGCCTTGAGAACTTGGTGTGAAGTGAAATGAGCCAGGCACAGAAAGACAGATGCCACAAGACCTCACTGATACGTGGAATCTAAAAGACTGGACTCACGGAAGCAGAGTAAAACAGGGATGACCAGGCACTGGTGGGAGGTGGGGCTTGGGGCGGTGCTGGTCACAGGGGGAGTTCCAGTTACACAGGAGGAGTAAGCGCATGCGATTCATGTACATCGTGGGGACCATAGTTGATGACAACATACTGTGTACTTGAAAATTGTTAAGAGAGTAGATTTTAAGTGTCTTAGCAAGAAAAAGTGGTAAGTGTGTGAGATCGTACAAATATTAATTGGCTTCCTTTAGCCACTTCACAATGTATGCATATATCAAAACATCATGTTGTACATCATAAATGTATATGATTTTTGACAATTAAAAATTTTTTTAAAGGAAAGTTTATTGTGCCTACAGCGCCCTTTGTTGAGAGCACAGAGCCACATATAAGTACCAGGTTCCCGGGCCCATGTGTTCTTTTTTGGGGACATGGTGCCATGCAGAAGTACCAGGTTCCTGGGCCCATGTGTTCTTTTTGGGGGACATGGGCGGGCAGCCGTGGCTGTGGGCTTGCTGCGGTGGCTCCCCCGGCTGTGTGATGTTTGTTGTGGGGGTCTGTTCCTAGGGTGTCCGGCTGCTGGCTCTGTCTTCACAGCCAGGAAAGGCAAACTCACACCTAGAGCAGGTGCCTGTGCCTGTTCCTGTGAGAATGAGCCACCGCCCCGCTAAGGATGGAAGGGGCTCGGAGTGTTGCCTTGCTGCCGGTTGGACCGTGGGTCTCCAATCCTTGTCTCCAATCTTTCAGTCTTTGTCCTTCCAGCCAACTGACCAGTCAGCCAGTGAGTCAGCCTTGCCCTTGAGCACGTGCCATTGCTTGCACGCTGGGAGGGTGACCAGAGCGGTGCCCCAGCTCTGCGCCTCATGGTCTTGCTTCTCAGCGAGCTCTTTGCAGGGGCCTCCCTTGAGCACAGCTGTGCGGTAGCCACTGCCCCCCACACTGAACCCCTCCACCTGTGAAGCACCTCAGGCTTTTCTTCCTCCTTCAGCTAAGTGTACAGGGTCCCCAGATGGCCACCAGCACACATGCAAGGAGGGCGCTGGGGCTCCTGTGTGGTCTGCGCACCTACCGCGCAGTTTTCTTGCGCCCTCGGTCCTGCCTGCTTTGTCCTGGTGCACTGTCACTCTCTCATGGTGGATTGCTGCCGGCTCTGCCCAGCCCTGAGATTGGTGAGTGACACATGGCACTTGGTGCCCCACGGTCAGGAGTTCCATCTGCCAAGGCCCAGAAGCACGGTCACGGCTGTTTTCCAAAAGGCACGTGGTTCTCCGTGCAGAAGGCATGGTCGTGCTCCGAAACCCAGGCACCGCGTTGTGACTCTCTCCCTGGGCCCGATGTGGAGTCCACAACTCTCTCCCTGGGCTCGACAGCTACCACGCCACGGGGGTCTACCAGATGGTGTGTCCCCAGCAGCAAGGCTGCCTTCTCCCAGCCTAAACTTGCTGCAGAGCCTCGCGGCCCTGAGCTGACAGCCCTGCCTTAACTGCCACCCGGCATCTGCGCAGGCCCGCCTTCTAGCTGTGTAAGGTGTCAGCTCCAGAATGAAGACCTGCCAGGCACCGTACCTCCTTCTTTGCTTTTACTCTGAAGGGGCAGCCTTGGCATATCCTGAACCGCAACAGAAGGGACAGGTCCCTGAGTCTAGATGGGTGCGTCTCCCACTGTCTTGCCGAGGGCCTCTGAATGTTCCTCCCAGCATGATGGGTCCATGCGACATTCTGTGGGATGTCCAGGAACCTTTGGACCATTATAGGGGGTAGGAGAGCAAACACTGCTGTGTGGCAAGACTGAGCACTGGTTTCCTCTGCTCGTGAGTGCAGGTGATTTCCGATCCTCTCTCTTCATCAGGGTGGGACAGGACGCATTTGGAGGTCAGTGTTCAGGCAGAGTGTAGCTGAGGCCGTGTGAACCTCCTCTGACAAGAGTCCACGTCTGGCACCACGGCTGCGAGCAGGGCTCCTGCTTTGTTGAGCTCAGCATGGTTTACAGTCGTTCTCCGGGCCTGATGGCTTTCTGCGAAGGCCAAGTGCCAGCCCCCCGCAGATCCTTGATCTCAAGGTAGGCACATGTCTCCGCCACCCTTTGATGGGATGGGGGGAGGGCACTTTCAGAAGCCTCTGTTTCACCTTCCCGCTAACTCCATGGCCCACGGACCCCAGTGTGGGTATTGCACGAACTGCCCGGCATGTCAATCCCATTTCTCACTCACGAACCATGGAACCGACCCCTGGATGGGTCCACAGGGAGTTTCTACTGTAAGCCAGACCTTGTCCAGGACTTTACTTATTACCTGGGGTCCAAATGCCCCCACTCTGGCGGGAGGATGTGATGACACTTTGGTTCACCAGGTGTCAGTGTGTGCACAGACTTTGTGTTCAACATACCTTGAAATGTCTGGGGATTACCTTTTACCCAATGAGTGACACTTAAGTAAATGTCAGCAGGTCCCTTTGGGTACAGCCTGGCGTGATTGTTACAGTGTGTACTTGCCCTGGGGTTGTGGGTTCCTGTCTCTGGGGCTCTGACCATCTTTACGGTCAGTGGGCTCCAGGTCTGACACTGGCTTGGGTCTGGACTGGGTGAGGGGTCATGACTGGTAATGGGGCTCCCTTCCTCAGCCTCCTGCTCATTCACTCCTGTTTTCCTTTGAATATGTATGTGCATATGCATGTGTGCACCACGCACGTGTTAGGCAGACGGGGCTCTCTGTGCACGCCTGCCTGTTTTGGCCCCAGGATCACTGCTTCTATTACTGTCTCCATGGCCCTCTGCTGGTTGAGCTTCCTTGGGTGGCACTCTGCCCTCGCTGTTCTTCTTGATAATTGCCACCCCCTGACTTCTGGCAGTTACGTACCATCACCCGGCCACAAGTGCTTTGGGGCCAAGTTTCACTACCTGAGTCAGAGCTGCCACAACGCTTGTTATCAACAAGCCAAGCTCTGTGCAACCTCTCCTACAAGTGGAATTACTGAGGCATCTGGTGAGTGAATGTTCAACTGCAGAAGTGTTTTCCAAAATGTGTGTACTATTTCATGCTCTTTTTAACAATCTGTGGCAGATCCAGTTGCTCTACATCTTTGCCAACACTTGGTATTATTCGTCTTTTTAGAATTAAATTTGAGACACTTTAGGAAGATGTGTTGGTTTCATTTTGCATCCTCCAGTTACGAACACACAGCGTGGAGCATCTTCTCTGGTGCTCGTTGACCATTTGCATGTTTTCTTTTGTGAAGCGTCTGATTCAGTCTTCTGCACTTTTTAAAAAACTGGGTTGTTTTATTGTTAAGTTGTAAGAGGTCTTTATTCTGGATACAGGCCCTTTGTCAGATATATATGTACTATGAGTATTTCCTCCCAATTTGGCCTATTTTTTAAACAGCATCTTCCCAAGAGCAGAAGTTTTAAATTTTGATGAAGTCCAATTAATAGTGCCTTGTGGTGAATAGAAGTTCATAATCTAACGTAGTCTATGCCACCAGTCTTTTTCTTTATAATCTGCTTTCTTCTTCCCTGCCATTTAAGAATTTTTGGTTGTCTCAAGGTTGTGAGGCTATTCTATTATATATTCTAGAAAAGATTTTTATTATTTTCTTTTACATTTCATCTTCAGTTTATCTGGAATTAGGTTTGAATATGTTGTGAGGTAGTCTATGTTTATTTCTTCATACATGTACATTTGATCCAGCATCATTTATTGGAAAGGGCATCCTTTGTCCACTCTAATGCAGTGGCCTTTTTGTTGTAATCAAGTGACTATATTTGTAGGGTCTATTTCTAGACTCATTCCCTTCCTCTGGTCCGCTTACCTATCTTTGTACCAATACTACACTGATATCTGGTTTATAAATCATCCAGTTTTGTTACTGTTCTTCATGACTGTCTTGGTATCTGGGTCATTCACATTTCCATGCAGATTCTACAAATTTAGAAGCAGATTGTTGATTTCCACCAAAAACACCTGCTAGAACTTTGATTGAGGCATATAGACTCTTTACAATACGAAATCTTCCAATCCATGAGCATGGTATATCTCCTCCGTTTATTTAGCTCTTTAACTTTTCTCAGCAGTGTTCCTTGTTTAACCATTTATGGGTTTTTTGCATCTTCAGTTTGAGTTATTATTGGGTATTTGATTTTTTAATGTTTTTGTTAATGTCATTTTTCAAATTTCATTTTTTAAGTTTTTGTTGCTAATCTGTAGATAGCCAATTGATATTTTATGTCAAATATATTGCTTATACTCAGTAGTTTTGCTAAATTCCCTGTTTTACTTCTAATAATCATTAGCAAGTAATGATATTTTTATTTCTTCCTTTCCTATTCTTATACATTTATTTTTCCCTTGCCATACTGAAGTGGTTCTATTTCTAGTATGATGTTAACTAGAAGTAGTTAGTGCAAAACGTTCTTATTTCAGTCACATTCTCAGGGAAAAGCATTTAGTCTTTCACCCTCAACTATTATGTTTGCTATAAGACTTCCCCTCTTTTTTTTGTTCCTTTCTTTTTTCTGGTTTTTTGTTTTTGATGATCTCTGTAACAGAGTAAATTTCCTTCTTTTTCTAGTCTGCTAAGAGTATTATTAGAAATGAGCATTGAATTGCATCAAATTTTTCTGTGTCTTTTGTAATGATCATATATTTTTTTCTTGAGTGTGTTAATGTGTTGAATTATATATTGCCTGATTTTTCAAATGGCAAATAACTTGTATGCTTGGAATAAACCTCATGTGCTTGTGATATTAGTATTCTTTTTATACATCACTGGATCTGCTAATATTTTGTTTAGGATTTGTACATCTATATTGAGAATGAATGGCCTATAATTTTTCTTTCTGTTAATGCCATTTTTTAGGTCTTGATGTCAGGGAAATCGCCCTCATTTTTTTTTTCTTTTTTTTTTTTTCTCCTTCTAGAAGTGTTTGTGTATGCTTGTTTTTTTTTTTTTTTCTTTTTCTTTCTTTCTTTAAATGCATGCCTGGGAGAATGAGGGAAATCATCTGAGCCTAGTGGTTTCTTTGTAGGAAGTTTTTTTTTGTTGGAGTCAATTCGTTTAATAGATATTGGTCTATTAAGGGTTTTTATTTCTTTTGATACCCATTCTATTAAGTTTCACTTTTTCTAGGAATGTATCATTTCATCTGAATTTTAAGCATTTTTTCATATAAAGCTGTGCATAGCATTTCATATGGTGTTTTTAATGTCTGTATGATCTATAGTGATGTGCATTTATTTATTGCTGACACTGATGGTTTATGCATCTCATAAATGCTTTTGGAACAGATGTTCAACCAATCTTTTCTTTTTCTTTAAAGCTGCCCTCCCCTTCCTATTTATCCCCTCTTTGGGAGGTAGCCTGGTGCCACCAGCTCCTGAACCTTATGGACAATATGAAGGAGGTTGCTTCTAAGCCCTTCCTCTGCTGTCTTAGTATTCTGCTTTTTTGGTATGCTAAGTCACCTGGTACTGAGCCATTTGCTTTCCAGCTTCCAAAATGTCATTGCTCTTTTACTTATCTGTGTGTTGTTAAAATAGAACCAAAAACCCTCTTTGTTGTAGTATTAGGAGAGCTCCGGGATGGGATGAAAGTGGAAGCGAGTGTATATTCTGTTAACTGTCTTCTCTTGGAGCTTCCCCTGTGCTTTCCCTACACTATCAGGTTGATGGACTCTGGGGCGGGGTGGTCACTCGGTAGGTGAGCAGGAAGTAGGGGAACTTAGATGTCCCCCTAGTCCTTTAAGTGTAGTATCTGTTGTAGACTTTGAAGGGAGACGGCTTACTAGAGAGTGAAAAATCTTACTTCATAAGCACCATTTTGCCCTTTTTGAGGGTAACATGGAAGCAGGTAAGGAGCTGGATGAGCTTTCAGTTATAGGAAAAGCTACTTTCTTAATATCTGAATAGAATTCTCCAAAGAAGAAACTTGTTCAGTGGGGAGTCTTCTGTATAACAGCAATTTTTGTTATTCCCTACCTTTATCATTTTGTATATTTCATTCTTTTTGCAATTCAGCCACAATTTAGTTCTCCTGTTATTAGTTCTAACACTTTTCAGATTAGACTTTTCTTTTTCTGTCATTTAGAAAGGTTAATATAATCTGTGCCTCTATTGGGTTAATGTTCCAGGCATTCATTTCTTCTTTTCAACTCGGAGTTGCCAACTATCTTTTTGGTTATTTTTGTGTTTCCAAGACTGCCCATTGCTAGGTTCATAAGCTCTGCAGAAAAACTGTGTAATTGAAAATGTCATTAAAAAAAAAAATCTTGTGTAGACAGAAACCATTGTGCACTCCATTTTCATAAAGATGGAAATAACATCATACATATATATGATATATATGATTCTCTTTGTTTAAGCCACAATTACACATTCTTTTAGACCTAACAGGGTATATAAAATGAGCACTGAATTTGGAATCAGAAAACTCTGGTTGAAAACCTAATTCTTTTACTTATTATTATTTGTTTGTGGGTGATATCTGTAATAATAATAATACCCACAAAGCTAGACAATTTGTCATGTGTTTACTGCTGTATTTCTTGGCTGATTAGTTGATATTCTGATTGACGGACTATTGTAGCTAATAAGTGACACATGTTCAAATGTGATATAAGGTCATTCTCCTTTTACAATGCTGTGTTTGTTTTTTTCTTAGTTCATGTGTAGGAAATGCTACTTACAGGTTTGTTTTTTCCTTGTTCTAACATAGTACTCAGTACTTTTATATTCTTCATTGGATATCAGTTGATGGTTTAATGTTGAAACCTATTCATTGTTTTATAATTTATTTAAGGCTATCTTTAAAAGGGAAAGGTGTTTATCAATTTATCAGTTTATATGCAATTTAAAACTAAATGGAAAGAAAATTCTAAAAGGATTTATATTTAGGACTTTAATGTTAAATCTGATATTTTAAAAATTTGCCATACTGAGAAATTTTCTAGAGGGCCAGAGGCCTAGCGCCTGGTACCTTCCCTGGAAACAAGTGGCCCCACCCAGTCTTTCTCATGTAAGGCTGGTTTCTTTATCTGCAGAGTAGCTTTTCTGGGTGCTCCAAAATGCACAGATTCCTGGAGCATCTTAAAAATGAAGAGTGTTGAGACTCTAGGAGAGAGGGGGAGACTGGGCAGCCGGCAGCGGGACCGAGAGGACAGCCGATGTCTCTGGGAGGACGCACCATGTTGGCACGGTGGGTGACACTGCGGAGCACTGGCTGTCCCCTCGCCCGCCAGGCCCGGGAACAACGCGCGTGGGCCTCAGCCTGCCGCGCCGCTCAGTGGTGGTGCCTCTGCTCCCAAACACTCATCGCCTTAGGTAAAATGCGGCAGGTAACACTGACCACCGCATTTTCGAATGGAGTATTTCTCAGCGAGCTTAATGCCCATTTAAGATGGTCCCTAGAAGCTGTGAGGAGAGCCCCCATGCAATGCCAGCCTCAGACACACACCGCGTGTGCGGCGATTATGTCCCCGTCCCCCATTTTGCTCCCTTTTTTGAAGAACTGTTGAAGAAGAACGGAAGGAAATCGATTTTGAGGAAATTAAATTTTCTTCTGAAACAAGGAGAAAGTGGGTTAACTGGATGCTAATTGCAAGCCGTGCCTCGTTCTGCTTGCTGACTCCGCTCTGTGTCTTCCTCCCGCTCTGTCTTTGCTGCCTGAGATTTTAAATATTTTAAAGAGCAGATGTGCGCAGCTTACGAATGTGCGCGAGTGCTGGCGCCGTCTGCAGACCGTGGCTGCGCCCCGCGCTCTGTTGACATTATCCTCTGTCACGCAGCTTCAGACAGCAGAGTCCTGACATGTGCCGCCGTGTGGAGGATGCCGAAGGAATTGGAATCAGGCAGCCACGAGTCCCCTGATGATTCATCAAGCACCGCACAGACCCTGGAGCTGCTCTGTCACCTTGACAACACAGCCCATGGCAACATGGCCTGGTAGGATTTTGCATATTTTATTTGCCCAGAACAAGCCTGCAGGTTGGACAGGTGCTGGAGCGTGTGCAGGTTCACGTTGCAGACGTGATCGCTCACACTTCTAAAATGCTCCTTTCTGTTAAAAAGCTGCTGTGAGTTGATTATTTTTCAGTCCCAGTGTTTTCTAGATTACCCCCATTTACAGAAGTCACCCGTGTGTGTGGCAGGAGAGCGTCTGGTTCTTTCTCCTCTTTGTCTGAAGCGAGTGCTGCCCACAGCTCCCTGACGGAGTGACAAAGCCGTCAGGCACTGCGTAGCACTTGAGTCGTATATGGCTTTTCAACTTTGTGACTACACTTTTATTCAGCTCTTGTGCATAAATTATTTGTCACTTCAGGTTGAAGGCTTATAATTTCTTCCTCCTGTAGACTAAGTATGAGCACACGGTGTGCATGTCTGGCTGTGTCCCCAGGCCCTCCCCATTAGTCACACAGAGTGACAAGGGACAGAGAGATGTGACCACTGCTCACCCCGGCCTGGGTGGCTCAGTGTAGCTGGGGGGTTTGCTGTGTCCGCCCACCGGCTGCTCCCAGGGGCCCTCTGAGCAGCAGCGATGGCTCGTCTCTGGAGTACTGGAGCCTTGGCAAAATTAAGAAGCCATGTTTTCTAGAAGGGATTGCGGGGGCATCACATTGTTATAGGTGTTTACCATAACAGTAATTATTGTTTTACTTAATACAATAACTGGTCCACGCCTGTGTGTGTGTATGTGTGTGTGTGCGTGTGTATGTCTGTATGTGTGAGCATGTGCGTATGCATGTGTGTGTGTGTGTGTGTGTGTGTGTGTGTCTACAGGAAAGAGACTCATATTCTCTGTGCAGTCAGTTCTGTCTTAGTCAACTCTGCCAATTAAATGAATTTAATCCAACAGATACTTATTAAGCACCTGCTGCACTCACCTCTGGGGCACCAAGGTGACAAATCAGGGGACCTGGACTCAAGGAGTTGTGATCTCCAGGGGAGGCACAGAGTGTAAACAGCTCACCATGGCGGGACGGGCTGTGTCTGCCACACACCGAGCCGTGATGAACCATGTGCTCTGCCCCAGAGGGCGCAGCAGTTAATTACTAGAGGAGTTGGAGGGGTTCACTCAGGAGGTGCTATTTGGAACGGGCACTGAGGACCAGTTCAGGTTTCCGCCATCAGGTGTGGGCCTTGAAGCAGCGAAGAACAGTGCTGCAGGCCGGGCACGGTCTGTGGCTCTAGAAAGCCTTTCGCATGTCAGTGTGTGGTGATTTATTTCTGTAACTGCTGTGCCTCTACCAGGTGGTGGATATTTCTTCTTACAGAGGTGCTCTGAGTATTAAAATCACACGCAGTCTTGCAGAGTGCGGGGAGGCAGTTGGAGAATCCTAAAGTCCTCAGGGGTGACTGCCTCGATGCTGTCCCTCGGCCACCCGAGTACAGGATCTCCGTGCAAATCACACAGCACCATTCAGAGTTCCACATTTCAGACAACAGCCACGTTCCCCAGCAAACAAACATGCACGGCTGTGTGCGTTTGTGTGTGTGTGTGTGTGTGTGCGCACGCGCGCGCATTTGTGCAAGTGTGTGTGTTTGTAGGGGTGTGTGCATGCATGTGTGAGCACATTTGTGCACTTGCATTTTTCCTTGTTTTCATGTGTGTGCATGTACATGTGCACATGTACACACATGTATATAGCATGCACTTGTGTTCTAGGAGGCACAGTGGCACTGGGGGAGCAGGTCAGCAGTCACTTTCAGGGGTTGACATGTGCAGAAGCTGTCACATCCACTGGCGAGTACGGAGAGAGGTGCGCTCAGAGCAGGGACCTCGCCCTGCGTGGGGTGAGGAGGCCACGACCGCTCCTGACCTCCCACCTGTGCAGATCCTCTGCCACGTACTCCATCCAGAAAGACAGCCCGTGTGTGTGTTGTAGGACACCGAATATCAGACTGAGGTGTTGAATCACATCATGTGGACACAACCTATGAAAGTAGTTGCTGATATTTAAACACAGGCAAATTTAACTATCCTCTTCAAATTCCCTTGGAATGCCATTTGTTCTGATTTTGCTGCCATTGTTCAAAGTGTTTCTTGAATTCTGTTTTGTGATCCAATATATTATTGCATGTTCTTTCCTCCTCCCCTCCTTTTTTACCCTGAGCTTTTTACTCTGGGGCTGTGGATTCACACACAGGGAGATCCGTGTGCCTGTCACCCAGTTTCCCTGACAGCGTCGCTGCGTGACGACAGCGCAGCGTCACAGCCAGGGAGCCAGCGTCGGTGCAGCCCGCCGACCTTGTGCACGTTTCGCCAGCTTTACACATGCTCCTGTGTGAACGCTTGGTTCCCTGTTGTTTTGTTGCGCATGTGGGCTCATGGAGCCACCACCATGGTCAAGGTGCGAACAGCTCCGCCCCAGCGTCTGTCCTGCTGCCACTTCCCCCCCCGCCCCACCCTTAACCCCTGGCAGCCGCTGCTCTGTGCTCTGTCTCTGCAGTGGTGTCATTTTGGGAATGCTGTGTAGATGGGAGCGCACGCCGCGTGCCCTTTGGTAACTGACTCTTTTCATGCAGCTCGGCTTCCTGGAGGGCGCGTTCTCGCATGGCTTGCACGCTGATTCCTCAGGTTGTTGCATGTTTCCATCAGGAGCTCATTTCTCCCTGTTGCTGAGCGGTATTCCGCGGTGCGGATGTCCCATGCTGTGTTTGCCCGTTCACCTGTTGAAGGCCCTCTGGGTTTTTCCAGTTTTTGGCTTTTATGAATCAAGCGGCAGTGAATATTCGTGTACAGGTTTTTGCATGAACACAAGGTCTCAGTGCCCTGGAGTACGGCTGCTGTGACCCCGTGAGCACGTGTCTGGTGCCGTGAGAAGCTGCTGCTCTCTTCCTGAGTGACACACTTGATGTCGTGCCACGGTGTGAGGACCCAGCCTCTGTCCTCGCCAGCACCTGGCATTGTCTTCTAGGCGCCTTCAATGATGTCAGAGTTTTATTGTTAGGTAGGGAATTTGAGTTTTGGAAATTTCAGTCTGGAGAATACAGCCGACTGCGTTTTATCAGCATGTCGGGTGTGCACGTTGGCAGGGAGTCGCAGGCGGCCGCTGCAGACGCGCCGTGTTCCTCGCGCTTCCTGCACTTGACGTCCTCCCAGCTCCTGTTTGCACCAGCGGCTTTTGGAGCCCTGACAAAGGGGCGGTTTCCTGAACTCCGCAGGTGAGAGCAGGAAGGAGGTAATTACCATCCACGAGCACGTTCTCGGTGTCAGCTCGCTGTGAGGCTGTGATGTGGAGTCTCCACAATGCATCACCGTCACCACTGGTTCGATGGCTGATTAGCCACAACAGGGTAATTTTACGGTTCTCCATCTCCTTGTGATGATAAAGAGGCCCTCCAGCTGTTCGAGAGCCGCGCACCTTGGCTGCAGATTAATGCTCCCTGCTGGCTACTGGAAGCTAAGTCGAAATAATGGGAACTTGGGCACATTCTCGTTGTGCTCTGTTTCCCAAGTGGCAGATCAAGAGGACTCAAACATGTCACCTTGTTTCTCAGGTGATGAAAACCTCCTTCAAAGGAGAAGTTACTAAAATCAGTAACAAGAAGCCCTTAAGGGAGAGGGGACAGCTCACGACAGCGGCTGTGGCTCCTGCCCAGCCCGCCCCGCCGTGGCCCAGCACGGGGAGGGTCCACGTGGGCTGCGCAGAGCCATGCTGCTCAGCATGCCACACACTCCCTAGCGTGTCTGAGGGCCGGTCACACCACACAGTGGCCAGCTGACCTCTGCTTCCTGAGCCTGCTGCTGGGGGAAAAACACCCCTCCGATGCAGATGGAGGCAGACATCACATGAAACGCTGGGTGGGCTGGGAGGGTCCAGGAATGCCTGGGAACATGGGTGTGCATGTTAAGATCTGATCAGAAGGAAGGAAAAGGGCACAGACAGCAGTGCTGGGAAGGGAGAGGAAGGAGAAGAGAAGCAGTAAGTGCGGGTCCACCAGGCACTGGAGTCATCTAGTCTAGAAGACAGAAGATTGGGCCTCATCTCTCTTCGTGTTTCTTCTTTCTGGTTTGGTGTGAGAGACAGTGGAAATCGGCTTAGGTTAAATGTTACAAAGAATAGTAGATTCACAGCTATCCGTAACACCTTGCAAAAGTCGACTTTGAGGGTAAGTGGTAAGAAAATGTGCTTGAAATTTTCAGAGATCCGATGTTGTTATTCTGTTAGTGGCAGAATTGTCTGTTAATGGCAGAATACAGAATTGTCCATAATTATGAAAGTCAAGTCTCATCATTAAAGATTTATCTTATCTTATTGATTTATTTATTTTGAACAAGTCTCTCTCTGTCACCCTGGGTAGAGTGCAGTGGTGTCATCACAGCTCACTGTAACCTCAAATTCCTGGGCTCCAGTGATCCTCCCGCCTCAGCCTCCCGAGTAGCTGAGACTACAGGTGCACCAAACCATGCCCGGTTAATTTTTCTATTTTTTGTAGAGATGGGGCTCCTTGCTCTTGCTGAGGCTGGTCTCGAACTCCTAAGCTGAAGCGATCCTCCTGCCCCGGCCTCCCAGAGTGCTGGGATCACAGGCATGAGTAGGGTATTATAGCGTAGTATAAAATGTCTTATTCCAAGTTTGTCAGAAGTCTTCGTTGTGAAACGGGGAGCTGCTGTCAGAGGCTGTCCTGCCGAGCGAGTGTCGTTTAGACACTTGAGTGAGTCCCCACTGGACGCGCAGACACACCTACTCCAGGAAGGTTCCAAGCGTGAACGTCTGAACACACGGTGCAGGGAGTGTGGATGGTTATCTGTATTGCAAGAAAAATTCATGTTCTCCCTAAGATTTTAGTTGAAGTTTCCATTAAATAATATGGTTCCAAAGTGTGTTTTTTTCGATCCTCTTATGAACCGAGTGGGTATTTCCCAGAGCGTGTTAGGCAAAGCGAGACATACCAGCCTGCCCAGCAGAATCGTGGCTTAGCAGATGTCCTAGCAAAATACCACAAACGAGGTCGCTTTTAAACAACAGGAATTCATCTGTCTCACCTATGGAGGCTGGGCAGTCTATCAGGGCGCTGGCAGCTTGGTGAGGCTCCTCCTGCTGGTTCACAAAGGCCGCCTTCTACCTGGGTCCCCACCTGGGGAAAGGAAGGATGGCTCCCCCGAGCCTTGTTTGTGGGGCACTGACCCCATGCTTCAGGCCGTGCCCTCGTGGCCTTGTTAGCTCCTGAGGCTTCCAGCCCCAATAGCATCACACCGAGGACTAGGATTCAACAGATGGATTTTGGGAGGACACAAACGTTAAGACTAGAGCAGAAAATATTTTTTTTTAGTGTTCTATGGAGGTTTAAATAATCGAAAGACCTGTAGGTATACTATGTCTACATGTAAGAATGTTTACTGTAGTTGACTTTTCTTCTACTGTTTAAAAAAACGGGTGGAAAGAAGGAGAACTGGTGGAAGAAAGAGAAAAACTAAACTGCTCTTCAAATTTTAGATTGATTCTAGATGGAATGTTTCATTTCAAAACATACTATGATTTAAAAGGTGCCTTTGAACTTGCTGAGAAGACCCCGCGAGAAGAACGTTTGGGCTGTTACACCTGCCCTCCAGAGGCGGGTGGATGCGAGGCAGGATCGCTCTCCTCTGCCAGGGTTAGGGAGAGCAGCCTCAGGTGAACCCAGCGGGAGGCCCGGTGGGCTGGGCCAGGTGTGAATCTCCCCCACCCCCGTTCAATGACTTGCTGGGCCGGCTCTGTCCTCCAGCTCTCTCTGGGACAGAGGGTCAGGACGGTAGAGCTGCCAGCAGAGAGCCACACATATGACTCCTCACCCGCCTTTGTCCCATGGACAGGTGTGCCCGACCTGGAACGTGGTCCACCAGGAGCAGGGTTTTGAGGTCCAGGTGTCAGTGCCCTTGCTTTTCTGTCGACACACTCAGTAAACGGGCCCCTTGTCGCTTGTGAAGTCTTAGCTGTTGGAGTGCGTGTTTCTGTGGAGCTGTGGACCTGCTATGGATTGACTCAGGGTAACCATCTGTGAGCAGCCACAGAAAAGAAAGAAAATCTGAAAAAAATACCTTTTCCATTACGTACAGCCTGTATTCACCCTTTGCTTTTTGTCTGACTTAATTGGAGTTATTTGGCTGATGGAGCTATAAATTTGTCCCAGTGAGAGATGTCAGAGTAAACACAGACTTTTAAGTCCCTCAGTATCAAAAGCCACAGTCAGAACGGGTTAGCAGGCAGTGTATGGCCTGGTCCTGGAAGTGTTCCATGTGTCACAACGTACAGAACTTGTACATCTGTAGGTTGCATCAAAGAAGCTCGCTGACTGTGTGGTGTGACGTGACTCTCGGATTCCATTTTTCAGTCCTTGCAGTGCTACAGAAAGCTGTCATAAGCTCAATTGTGAATTTTCAAGCAGGAAGAAATTAACCACATTGCCAAGTCTGTATGTTGTAAGAGAGATTTGAAAACTGGGGAAATACTTCATTACATGGTTTTTTTAAAAAGAGTTTTTCAAAGTTTGACTGGTAACCAATGACTTAATCACCATCTTATAGATAATATTTTTTCTTAAGGTTTTTCCTTTTTCGGTAAAGTAATAAACTTGAAGAGTTTTGGAATGCGTTTGGAACAAACAGTCTTAACACAAGCATTCGCGAGTCACCTGAAATCTCCATTCCAGCGGCCGTGGCTGCTGCCTCGTGCGTGGTGTGGGGCCGCGGCTTCCGCCCTTTCAGGAGCTGGGCCCCTCCTGTCGCATGTCCTGGCACCTCTGCTTCCCATCCTAGATGGCTGTGGGGAATCAGTGAGCGTCTGCAAGTGATGTGAATTAAAGCTAATTATACAGAGGTTGTTTTGAGAACTTACTGGTGTCCCTTGAGCCGTCCTCACCCCAGGTGCTAAAGTCCAGAGTGGTGAACCGCTCATTTTGGAATCACTTGTTTGAAGAAGAGCAGTATGTATTTTGTTTGAGCAGCATGAGACCTGCCAAATTAGAACCATCACTTCTGCTACCACGGCCCTTGTTAACTGCCACAAAGTTTAGATTTTTTTATTTGCTTGTTTTAGTTTGTGTGGGTTTATTTAGACAGGCAGCCTGACTCTTGTGTTTTTCTCAATGATTACAAAGGGCTGCAGCATACTTACCTTAGGTATATACTACTTTGCTCTTGATTTGTTAATATCATTTTACGGCCTCTCAAATTCACTAGTAGAGAGTGATAAAGCAGAAAAGTGCATGATTTTTACGAACAAAGAAATAAACTTCTTAGTTTGGAGTAGCAAGTGTGGCTGAAATTCTAGGTTTTTTTCTCATGTTTATAGTACTAGTTTCATGGTGATGATCCATGATAAAATACAGTTTCTCTTTTTATTGCAGTTTGCATACTCCGGTTATTCCAAGGTTTGTTGCAAACAGTAATGATTATAGGGATTGCTGCCTATAAAATAACAGCCGTTGTTTCCAGATGTTTCACCCATGGATATAATGGAGGGTGCGATAAAGGAGCTCTCCCTACAGTAGCTTCACTCAGCGATGAGGCCCCCGTGAAATACCTAGCGTCTCTGTTGCACTCTGGCTCTGCGGAAGCACCTGAGAATGCTGTTCTGTGGGACGAATCTGCTGGCTTTGCTCGGCGTTCCGGTTTTACCCCACCCTGGAGATGAACAAGGCGACCTTGTTTGTTTGTTTATTAGAGCGTCTTATGTGGATATACTTTACAGGACAAAAGACAAATATGTGCCAGGAGTAAGGTGAAAAGATAACCAAAGTTAGGAGGCGCTAAGGGTGGGGTCGCTGAGCAGACAGGGAGGCGAGCCCTGAGGTCTGCGCAGTGGGGTGGTGGCCACACGCTGAGGGTGAGAGGGCACGCGGGCGGTTGCACTGGGCTGCCCCAGGCACCCGCTGAATGGCCAGACCAGAAGGAAAACCGGCAGGCACAGGGTGTGCTGTCCTTTTGATGTCTATGCATCTACACATCAACTACAGAACGGTAGTTTTCTAAAGAAAGTGAACCTAGGTTGTTCGTACTTGAAGATTCTCTAATCCTGACATTTCTTGTTTGATGGCAGCTTTTATGTACCCCCCCTTCGGTGAGTGTGGGGGAGCGTTGTTTGTTTCTCTTCTAGACTTTAATTAGTGAAGTGGCACCCACTCACCTGTGATACAAGGTGGAAGACGTAGCCTGATGGGAGCCCATCAGCAGAGGTACCCAGGTGCTCGGCTCTAATTTCTAGTCTTTGTGGGTGTCTCTCGTGCTCCTTGGGGGCAGGAGGGTGCATAGGCAGCAGCGAGGAGCCAGGACATGTCCCCGGCGTGGAGTCAGTGTGTGCCCTGTTGTCCGTTGGTTCCGTGTCTTCTGCTTTTGGAACGTCTCCGAACTCCCCCTCGTTGCTCTGTCAGAGTCTTCACACCAAATTTAGACCAGTGGCGGCAGGAGAAATCCGTGGGCTTCTCATCCACCGCGGGCGGCTAGTTCCTTTCTCCCTAGCCGGGCTTTTTCATGGCAAGTGAGCAATGACACGATGGATGTAGTCATCCGGGGGCCGTCGGTCTGTGTCTCTGGGTCTAGCGCAAGAGGATGTGAGAGCAACTGTCACTCTTGGAAATGGTGGGGATGGAAACATGGATCCTCTCAGAAACAAATGGTACGTTCAAAGGCGTCCCTTGATGCGTGTCCTGCAGTTATTCAGAAACAACTTTCCAAATCGGCATCTTCTCTGTGGAAAAGAGGATTGTTCAGTTTGGGGAGACCCTCCCCACGACACTGAGGAGACTGAGCACGGGGGCTCCGCTCACGGGGGCTCCTGTGGCTGGAAGTTCCACACGCAGGGTCAGCTGCAGCCTGCCTGACACAGCGCGTGTGTGACGGGTGTGGTGCGTGTGGGGGGTGTGGTGTGTATCAGAGAGAGAACAAGAGGAAGTTTTCCATGTTGCATATTAGTCTTAGAAAAGTGGAACATGCAGCCTCCCCGCAGGATGCCTGTGAGCATGACAGGAACTTGGGAGCGCGAGAGGGCTATGAGGCCCTGGAGGGAAGGTCGCGTGGGCCCAGCGGGCGTGGCTGGAAGCCACCGTGGGAAGCCCAGTGCTGCGGAAAGCCACGTTGGTGATCCAGGACCCCAATCTGCTGTGGAAAGGGGCAGGACAGTGGCACATGGTTGAATTTTGACATGTTTCAGAACAGATAAAGCATTGAGTTTCCGACCTCTCTTGGAGTTTTTTTTTTTCCTTCCTTAAAATAAATCTTCGTGGAATTTTTTTGGTACGTTTAAAAGTGGTAATTTTAATGTTCCAGCCAAATTTTAAAGAAGGTTTTCCAGTTTTCCAGAGGGAGGCTATTGGCATTTGGAGTGAGAAGAGCTTTCATTGTTGCAGGCTGTTTGTAGTTTGGGGAGGTCTAGCACCCCTGGCCTTCCCTGCCTGCCAGCAGCACCATCCTTCTGGTCCTCGTGAAAACCCAAAAATGTCCCCCTCCTCTCAAATTTCCCAAACACCCATGGAGGCAGCATCATGCCCAATTTAAGAAGCACAGATCTAATTGCATCTGATAATAGCTAAGGCTCATGGGACACCCACTGTGTGCAGGTGCTGTTCTAAATATCGACTCATTTGATCATCACACACCTGTAACGCTGGTGCATGGCCCTCATCCCCACTGGACAGGTGAGGAAACCACCAAGACACAAAGGGATCAAGGCACCTAGAGCTGGAACTCGAGCTCAAGCAAGCTGGCCGCAGGCTCCGCATGTGGCTCCAGTATCCAGCTCTGCCCCTCGATACCTTCCAGGTGTGCTGTGTTTCTGATTATGCAGTAGTCTCCTGTTCAAGACCTCAGGTGGATTCCCCAAACCGCAGGTAGTACCGCACCCTAGATACGCTAGGTTTTTTCCTGTATGTACATACCTATGACAAAGTTAAATTCATAAATTAGGTGCAGTAAGAGATTAACAACTACTTAATAAAATAGATCAATTGTAACAATGTACTACAATAAAAGTTGTGTGAACATGGCCTCTCTCTACATGTATGTATGTGTGTGTGTATGTATCGTACAGCACTGTGCTCACGTGTTTAGAGACCCCGCTGACTGTGGGTAACCGACACTGCAGAAAGTGAAACCGTGGGTGAGGGGCTACCATGCGTGTTTTGTGCACATGTGTCTAGTTTTTAAAAATCCCTTAATCCTGAAAAGTTGGCCACTGTTTCTTCAGGCTGAGGACTTGTTGCTTTCCTGGGTGTTTCTTCCCCCTCTCTCTTCTCACTGTGGATGTGCTTAGGGGTCACTGTCCAGATGCTCCTGTGCATGTCCCTGTACGGGCAGTCACAGCTGCTCCTGTGCATGTCCCTGTACGGGCAGTCACAGCTGCTGCAGGCACCGTAAGAAAATCGCAACCACCTGGCTTTGTCTTTCTCAGGTGTGTTAATACAGTAAACGTCAGGGTAGCTAGTAAACTTTAAATCTTAAGGTGTCAGTTAAAGTTCATGTAATCATTTTACCTAATGATGATATTGAAGCCAACAAGTTTCTTGAACGTTATAACACTTAGTCTTTGTTAAGAATGAAGTTGGTGCCAGAAATGCCCCCTGAGGGCAGAGCAGTGGCAAACGCTGATCCAAGAGTGAGTGTGAGCAGTAGAGGCGTTGGCCCCGCTGGCCGAATGAGCTGGGATAGGGTGGGCTGTGGGCTGTAAGTGCCTCACTGCTAGTTAGGGAGACAGAGGTGTAGACCCAGGCTGCCCGCACGGGAAGTGCTTTCCGAGCTGCGATGGGAGAGTCTGGAGTGTTCGTGTGCCCTGATCGCTGGTGCTCGTCTGGTAAAACACACTTTCCCCAAGTAAGTCCTCACCTGAGGGTCTCTCCAGAAGGAAGGTCTGTGCTGGAACTCCAGCCTTCACGTGGGGCTTGAGATGCAGAGGCCGGACATGGTGTCAAAAGGCTTCTCGACATCTAGACCAAATGCTGCTGTGGGTCAGTGTCCGCTAGGAATTCCGGTAATAGCAAGGAATTACTGCTTGAAGACAAGGACTTTGATTTACTTTCTGGTAGTTCTATTCATTTGTATTATGTGATAGACCTTTAAAATTTTGCATTATATGATAAACTTGTCAAATATTTGCTTAAAATAAGTTCTACCACAACTCGGAGTTGCAATGAGACCATTTTGAGCCTCCTCAAAGAGCTTTAATGACAGGAGCACCCAAAGTGTTTGCGGTCGTTAGGTGCTTTAGGAAATTAAGCAGTTCCACGGCGTGAGCCTGAAGGCCCAGCCCACGGGGAGTCTGCCAGCCCTCAGGGAGCCTCGGGGAGCGCCAGTTGCTGGCGTGTGCGAGTGTGCAGACATGTGTGCAGTACGTGTACGTGCGAGTGTTTGTAAAGGAAACCTTTAACGAGACAAAAGCCAGCTGCTGGCGTGAGGGGATCGCCGCGCTGGAATCTCAGACCAGTGCAGGCTGAAGTAACGAGGAGCGAGTAGCTGAAGTAATGCCCCTGTAATTCCCCGTCGGAGCCACAGTCATCTGCTACGCTCGGTTTACTTGTGAGTCTGTGAAGAGGGAAATGAGTTAGTAACAGGTAAATGGTCATCAAAGAGTCTCATTTTCTTTTTCCTTTTCTGAGGTACATTTTCCATGAGAATTTTTGCTTTGCAAGTTTGCACGTCAACCTTAAGATGTTCTGAGTTGCCAACACAAAATGTACATGCGTTTAGCATAAAAGTTATTTTGCTGAAGTTCTTAACTCACGTTTTATGGAAAGAGAACGCTGTTTTCGTGAAGATTCAAGTTCCTACCCAGGAAGATTAAGGACATGGCTGCAGGCCCGGTACCAGCTGGGTAGATAAATCTCTGAGAGGTAGACTGTCTTCTAGAGGCCATGGGAGTGTGGCTGCAGAGGTGAACACTTTTCTCCCAGGGCACAGGATTTCCACACCCAAGAAAGCAGTTCTCTGCAGGAATGGAGTCTTCAAGCCCAGGCGCAGGGCTCAGAGGGGCTGCAGAGGCTCTCAGGGAGCAGCCCTTGGTTTTGTGAATGATGCCACTTCTAATTCAGCAAATACATCGCTGACCTTTTACAGGGTGGGCCAGGTGTGTGGCAGGGCCTGTAGGGACACAAAGATGAGCAAGTGACACGCTGCTTCTTTTTTTTCCTGTGGGCATTGGCCATCATGTCTCTGGACCACGTCAGCCTGGGTCTGGGCTTTTTATTTCCCTTATGTGATCCGGAGCATCTTAACGTGGGGCCCTGGCTGCTGTGGTGTGTGGCCTCCCCACGTGGCTGTCCCCAGCTGACACGGAGCATGCCTGCCCTCTCGGGGATCCACGCCAGCTCTGAAAGATGGAAAAGATAGACGGGGAAGGGTGAAGCTGGCTTTTCGGTTTCAGACTTTAAGCATATGATGTACTGAGCATTTTTAGTCGCAGACACCCAACAACACAAACCAAGTTATTGGCAAAAGACTCAGCAGAGCACGGGCACTTCCACACGCATGTGGTGCGCCTCCCCCCTGGTGAGCACGGGCACTTCCACACGCACGTGGCGCTCCTCCCCTCTGGTGAGCACGGGCACTTCCACACACACGTGGTGCTCCTCCTTCCCAGTAATTTGTTTTCACTCCAGCAGTGAGATAGACAGGCTCACCCACACCCCGACACCCCAACTCGGTGGTCCTCAGGCCACCAGCCTGCTTCGTGCTTTAGTAGATGAAGTTTCACTGGATCCCGACTATTGCTGTCGGGTTGTGTGTTGCCCGTGGCTGGTTTGTGCTATAGTGACACAGCTTAGTGGTTCCCAAAGCTGAGATTGGCCCATGAAGCCTAAAACGTTTGTCATCTAGCCTCTTATGTTAACAGAAAAGCTTTCTGGTGCCTGCTCAAGGTGTTTAGAATATTGACTTCTGACTTTAACTGGGATTTTTAAAATTCTAAAGGTAAAGCTAGTGATTTTTCTATTACTGCAGTTCTTTACCATCTGGGCTGTAGCTCGCTGGGAATTGTACCTCGATGGGACTGGTCCTCACAAGTCGGCTAACTTTGAAGGCTCCTGAGAGTGACTTTTGATGTAGATGCTTCAAGTGAACCAGCAGTTCACAGAAGAGTCATAACCAGCCAGTACACACCGGACAGGATGGGCAAACTCCCTAGTTGTCAAGGAAATGCAAATTACAGCAACGAAGATCTCCTTCTGAGGCAGGCTGCTGAGTTTCTGTCAGCATGGCCAAGGTCACAGGTGTGGCAAAAGCTAGTGTATATGGGGGGAGGGGGTGCAAAATGCACCTTTTGGGAAGGCAGTTTGGGAAACATGTCCGTCTTTTGACCCAGCAATTACAGTTCTGAGAATTCATCCTAAAGTGTGCCAAGAAGTACATCTTCAGGGTACTTACTGCTTCATTGTATGAATCAATTGTGTGAAAAATTGGAAACAACTGAAATGTCATACTATAGGCAATTGGATTAAAAAATTATGGAAATTCACACAGTAGAAATCTGTGTAGCCTTTGGAAAGAATTATATCTATTTGACATGGAAAGTTACCCAGGATGTGTTTTAAGTTAAAAGAAGCAAGTTGCAGCATCATGTTAATAGCCTAATCACATTTTTGTGAGTAATAATTATGTTATTTTACATATAAGCAAATCTATAGAAAAGACCTGGAAAGCTATACATCACTTACTAACAGTAGTTTTTGGTGGGTGGGAATACAGGAGACTTTGGCTTTTCTAAATTTTTAATGAGCATACGTGACTATAAATTTACAATATAAAATAATACACCTAACATCAGATTTCACAAAGGCAAGAAGCTTCTGGTATTTTACTCCGAGGAGAGCTCTTTTAGTGCCTGCTTAGGGTTGTTTATTATCTTGTTAACAAAACTTGTTAGACATGAGTGTATGGGCCTTTCAAGGTCACTGACAGTGGAGAGAAGTCAGTGCTGACAGGGCCACATACCATACCAGAGAGGTTAGACACTGTCTGCACTGCTGCAGACAGAATTTGTCATAAAAGAAAACCCCATAAAAAAAAGCAAAGTGATCTAGGGTCACATGAGGGAAATGGTTCTGTCTCCTAAGAGGAACATGGATGCACTACTGTCCTAAGACAGACTGTGAAAATGAGTCATCAAGACTGGTCTGTGTTCAGTGAGCTCCTGAAAAAAGGGAAAAAATGTGTGATACACCCCAAAGTAATTCTAGCCAAATGCTTAAAATAAAAACATTAAAATGGGAAATCAAAAAATGTCTTAAGACAAACAAAATCGAAACCACAACATACCAAAACCATCGGATGCAGCAAAAGCAGTTCTAAGAGGGAAGTTAATAGTGATAAGCACCTACGTTAAGAAAAAAGAAAGGTCTCAAATAAACAACTTAACTTTACAGCTCAAGGAACTAGAAAAAAGAACAAACGAAGCCCAAAATTAGCAGAAGGAAGGAAATAACAAAGATCAGAGCAGAAATAAATGAAATAGAGATGAGAAAACAATAGAAAATATCAATAAAACTAAGTTGGGGTTTTGAAAAGATGAATAAAATTGGCAAGCCTTTAGCTAGACTAAGAAAAGAGAGAAAACTCAAGTAAAGTCAGAAATAAAGGAGGAGACATTATAAATGATACCACAGAAATATGAAGGATCATAAGAGACTACTATGAACAACTACATGCAAACAAATTGGATAACCTGGAAGAAATGGATAAATTCCTAGAAACATCAACCTGCTAAGAGTGAACCATGAAGAAATGCAGATATCTGAACATATCAATAAGTAAGGAAATCCAATCAGTAATCAAAAATCTTCCAACAAAGAAAAGCCCATACCTTCACTGCTGAGTTCCTCCGAACATTAAAGAAGAATGACTGTTAATCCTTCTCAGAATGTTCCAAAAAATTGAGAAGAAGGAACACTTCCAAAGTCATTTTATGAGGCCAGCATTAGTCTGATGCCAAAGCCAAAGACACTACAAGAAAAGAAAGCAACAAGCCAGTATCACTGATGAATAGAGGCAGATTCCCGAAAGAATACTAACTGAATCCAACAAAAAGACTGTGCACCGTTATTAAGGGGGATTTATCTCTGAGATGCAAGGATGGTTTGACATATCTAAATCAATAAATGTGATACAAATTAACAAAATGAAGAACGAAAGTTATAAGAGCATTTCAATAAATGCAGAACATGTGTTTGACAAAGCTCAACATCTCTTCATGATAAAAACTCTCAGCAAATGAGATATAGAAATAATGTACCACCACATAAAAGAGGTCATGTATGACCTGTGTGTTAGCCAGGAGCTAACATCATGATCAACAGTGAAAAGCCAAAAGCTTTTCCTCTAAGATGAGGTGATAACAAGACAAGGATGCCCACTCCTGCTGCTTCTTTTCAACATAGTACTGGAAATTCTAACCAGAGAAATTAGGCAAGAGAAAGAAATAAACGACATCCAAATTGGAAAGGAAGAAGTTAAATTCTTGTTTGCGGATGACGTGATCTTATATATAGAAAACCCTAAAGCCCTCTCCAAAAAAAAACCATTAGAACTAATAAATGAATGCAGTAAAATTGCAGGATACAAAATCCAACATACAAGAATCATTTGCATTTCTGTACACTAACAACTATCTGAAAATGAAATTAAGGAAACAATCCCATTTATTATAGCACCAAAAAGAATAAAATGCTTAGGAATAAATTTTAACCAAGGCGCTGAAAGATCTGTACACTGAAAACTATAAAACATTGATGAAAAAAATTGAAGATGACAACAAATACTTAATTGAAAGGTATTCAGTGTTCATGGATCAGCAGAATTAATATTGTTGAAGTGTCCATATTACCCAAAGTAATCTACAGATTCAATGCAATCCCTATCAAAATTCCAATGATATTCTTCACAGAAATAGAAAACACTATCCTAAAATTTATACGGAACCCTAAAAGACCCTGAATAGGTAAAGCAATCTTATGAAAGAAGAACAAAGCTGGAGGCATCATACTTCCTGATTTCCAATTAAATTACAAAGCTATGGTAATCGAAACAGTATGGTACAGCATTAAAAACAGATACATAGACCAAAAGAACAGAATAGAGAGCTGATAGGCCCACATGTATATGGTCAACTAACCTTTTACAAAGGTGTCAAGAATACACAATGGGGAGAGAACAGTCTCTTCAATAAATGTTGCAGGGTAAGCACCCCTAATCTGATAATCCAAAATTTGAAATGCTGTCAAATCCAAAACTTTTTGGACGTTGACATGACACCACAAGTGGAAAATTCCACACCTGACCTCATGTGTTGGGTCCAAATCAGAATGCAGGTGTGCAACACACTGATTATTCAGCATCCCCAAGGGAAAAAGGACCCTCCCAGGCCCCTTCAGCTGCAATATATCTTTTCTGTGCACACCCAGATTCCCCCACAAAAACATGCCCACAAAGGATAACAAAATGTCACATGTGCAGGCTGAATGCACTAACAGCAGGTTCCCCACAATGCCCCATGGGCGGCCAAGACCTATGTGCATCACTCACTGCATTTTTTTGAGTATCCTCTGCTCTGAGGTATAAAGATATTCTTGAAAATGTCAGAAAGGTCCGTGGATACCCCTATGGATAAGAGGGATAAGAAAAGGAGGAAGCATTTATATTTATCTGGAGCATGGAAGTGAAGCTGTGGGAGAAACTGGACAGTGGAGTGAGTATGAAATGTCCTGCAGAAGGGCACGGTGTTGGAGTGACCACTGTCCACAGCCTGAAGAAGCAAAGGATAGGCTGTTGGGGTTCTGTGCTGGGTGTGATGGACAGACGTTAATGAATAATAGGAAACGCTGCATAAAGCTAAACATGAAGATCTCCATCGTGTATTGGCAGATGGATCCACCAGCATCACTGTGGACACATGCCACCTAATGGTATTCTGATCATGAAAGAAGCAAACATATAACACAATTAACTGAAAACTGAAGGGAATTGGGAAGATTCAATAGTCTGTAGAAATTTAAGAAAAGGCACAACATTTAATTTTTAAAGATTTGTGGTGATAAAGCATCTGCTGATCATCAAGCAATGGAAAAGTTTATTGATAAGTTTTCCAGGGTCATCCCTGATTTCAGAACAGTCTTTGGTGCCAATGAAATATTGCTTTTTGGTGTTCTTGCTCCAGAAAGACACCGACTACCGCTGATGTGACAGCCGCTGCAAGAAGGAAGGACGCCGGGGACGGCGCCACCGTGCTGGGAGGTGCTAACGCAGCAGGCAAGCATAAGCCTGAACTTCTGTGAGAGACAATGCTTTGCCCTTAATGTTCTCGGGGTGAGAATTTCTTCCAGTCCGTTACTGTGCTTACACAAAGGCGTAAATCACCAGGGGCATCTTTTCTGATGGGTTTTACAAGCATTTTATAACAGTGGCTCGTGCTCACTACAGGGATTCTGGACTAGATCACGACTGCAAAGGTTTCTTATTCCTTGACCACTGTTCTGCTCATCCTCCAGCTGAAGTTCTCATCAAAGATAATGTTTATGCCATGTACTTTTCCCCCAAATGTGACTTCACTAGTTCGGCCATATGGCCAGGGCATCTTCAGATCAATGAAAGGCAGACATAAAAACACTTTCTTGAACAGCCTGCTAGCCCCAGTGAGCAGACGTGTGGGTGTGGAAGGTTTTCGGAAGGAGTCTAGCATGAAGGCTGCCCTGTATGCTGTTACCAGCACTTGGAACACAGTGACTGAAGACTTGTGCATGCCTGAGACAGTCTCTGGCCTGTGCCTGTGTCCAGTGATGATGATGAATGAGCAAAGTGGTGATTTTGAAGGGTTCCATGTGTCAAGTGAGAAAAAAAATGATGCCTAACCTCCTTGTATATGCAAAAAAATTACCTTCAGAGTCTATCAGTAGCTGCAAGATGTGGATATCGAGGTTTTTAACATCAATAATGACCCTCCAGCTGTTCATTCATTGACCGGTGTTGAAATGGCCAAAATGATTCTGCGTCACCGTGATCATGACAACAGTGATGATGAAGATGATGCGAGCGCTGCAGAAGTGCCTGCAGACGGTGAAAATGTCTGATGGGCTCACTGAAGGGCTAGAGCAGGTGCATTCACAACAGAACCAGCAATCATGTCAGCTTATGAAATGAGAGAGGCTTCTAAGACAAAAACCCCTGTGAGTGAAGCAGACGACTCTGGACGAAGCATTTAAAAAGCCATCCAGTGGGATGCCTCCACATCCCCTAGGACCCTCTTCCCAGGCCCTCAGCTGCCTCTGATGTTTCTTCTTCCCTGAAAAATAGAATACAGGGACTTTTTTTTGTTTTGTTTTTCAAGATAGAGTCTCGCTCTGTCTGCCCGGCTAGAGTGCCATGATGTCAGCCTAGCTCACAGCAACCTAAAACTCCTGGGCTCAAGCGATCCTCCTGCCTCAGCCTCCCCAGTAGCTGGGACTACAGGCACGCGCCACCATGCCCGGCCAATTTTTTTTATTTTCAGTAGAGATGGGGTCTCGCTCTTGCTGAGGCTGGTTTCAAACTCCTGACTCAAGTGATCCTCCCTCCTCAGCCTCCCAGAATGCTAGGATTACAGTCGTGAGCCACTGTGCCCAGGCTACAGTGACTTTTTAATCAAAACACAGCATTGTGGGTAGAAACCGTAAGCCTGTTGTTTGCAGCTGCTGTCGTTGAACTGCTGATCCGGGTGTTCTGGTGCTGCTCCCGTGCTGCTCGGTTACCCTGAACACATCAGTTTCTCACTGTGTCAATGGTATATCTTGTTTTTATTGTTAAATACTAATGTGTGAGTGTGAGAAAGGATTGCATGTAAATTCAGAGTCAGGGATGATGGTGATGCCACAACCACAGATTGTCCACATGGGTGGCTGAGACAGTGATGCCTTTCTGATGGCTCAGTGCATACAAACTTTTTTCATGTACGAAGTTATTAAGAATATTGTATAAAATTACCTTCAGCCTATGTGTATAAGGTGTATATGAAATATAAGTGGATTTTGTGTATAGATGTGGGTCTCAATACTTATGTTGATGCAAATATTCCAAAATCTGAAAATGTCTGAAATCTGAATCATGTCTGGCCTCAATCATTTCAGGCAAAGATACTCAACACGTATTGGGAAAGCTATATATTCATGTGCAAAATGATGAAATTGGACTTAAATGATACACAAAAAGGAACTCAACCAAATTAAAAAATTAACCATTAGACCCAAAACTGTAAAATTCCTAGAAGAAGACAGAGGAAAAGCTTCTTGACAGTGATCTTCTCAGTGATATTTTTGGATAAGATACAAAAGTACAGGCAACAAAACCAAAAATAAACAAATGGGAATACAACAAATTAAAAAGTTTCTGCTTGGCCGGGTGCGGTGGCTCACACCTGTAATCCTAGCACTCTGGGAGGCTGAGGTGGGCGAATTGCTCAAGGTCAGGAGTTCAAAACCACCCTGAGCAAGAGCGAGACCCCATCTCTACTTAAATAGAAAGAAATTAATTGGCCAACTAAAAATATATAGAAAAAAATTAGCCAGGCATGGTGGCGCATGCCTGTAGTCCCAGCTACTTGGGAGGCTGAGGCAGGAGGATCCCTTGAGCCCAGGAGTTTGAGGTTGCTGTGAGCTAGGCTGACACCACGGCACTCTAGCCCAGACAACAGGGTGAGACTCTGTCTCAAAAAAAAAAAAAGTTTCTGCATAGCTAAAAAGACAATCCACAAAACGATGAGGCAACCTACAGAGTGGGAGAAACCATAAATCCAATGAACGGTTAATATACAAAATATGTAAGGAACTCAGATAGCTCAGCAGCAACAAAACTATTAAGCTGGTTAAGCAGTGGGCAAAGAGCTTGAATAAACATCTTTTCAGAGTAGCAATGAATGGCAGCAGGTAGGTACATGCAGAGGTGCTCAACACCACTGAGTGTAGGGAAATGCGAATCAGAACCACAGTGAGATACACTTCACACCTGTCAGCAAGACTTATAGAAAAGACAAAAAGAGAGTGTTGGTGAGGACGGGGAGCACCCTGTCAGCGCCCCTGCTGGCCACACTGTAATCTGTCTTTGACAGCCCTGCCCGGAGAGTTGGTTCACAAACAAAAGCTCTTTTAATGAGGTGTTTTTGATGGTCAGTAGCGAACTCTTGCATGGGTTCTAAGGTGAACTCCTCATTGCTGAGTTGTATTAATACTTGATAAACAGACTCTTTTTTTCAAATTTATTTTTTTATGCATTTGCAAATGCACTGGACACATAGTAATAGGGAGCACAATTATTAGGTCATTAAATATGAAATGTCTGATTTTGAATCAAAAGCGTAATTTATTATATTTCAAACAAGCGCACAATTAATCAAAATATGCGCCTAAACTGTCGACACAGTTTTGCCGTCTTAACGGTATCTTGTTTATGCCAGCAGTGAAGAAGCCTGGAGAGCAAGTGGCCATGAAATCGAAAAAGGCGTTTTCTTTCCCACAGCTTGTTGGGAATTGAATATTTTTCCTTGCAAGAAGTGGTCAAAGCCTGGAAGAAGTGGGAGTCAGCTGGTGCAAGGTCTGGTAGATGACAGTTTCCAAGTCCTGCCTCTGTGGTTTGGGCAGCGTTGTTTGTGCGACATGTGGTTGAGTGTTGTCTTGCAAGGGGATTGGCCTGTCTCTGTGGACCAGCCTCAGTCTCAGTCTCATTTCGTCCGGTTGGCTGCAGTAGACATCGCTGTGATCCACTGACCAGGTTTCATGAAGCTGTAGTGGGTAATGCCAGCGCTGGACCACCAGACAGACACCATTAGCTTTTCTTGATGCATATTGGGTTTTGTGCTGTGTTTGGTACTTCATCTTTATCCAGCCATCTGTGCTGAATGCCTGCGATTGTCAAAAAGAATCCATTTTTCATCATGTCACAATACAGCATAGAAATGGTTTGTTTGCCTTTATGTCGCGACAGCAAAGACTGGCAGGCTTCGAGATGATTTCTCTCCCGATGCTCTTGCTTCCTTCACTGCCTGTGTTCTCCACAGCCTCCTGGCAATCTCATTGTGTTCATTGTGACCTTCAGAACGCAAGAGGCATTTCTTAGAACCTTCATCTGTGAGAACTCGGGGGAAGCCAAGTTATTTTCTAAAGCAAATCAGTACTGCCTCCTTGTACTCCTTAAGTCTTTCTTGAGCATCTTTTTGAATTATAATGTATTTTTTCTTTGTAGGTATAAAAAGTTACTTGCATAGCCACTTGAAACTCATTTTGTTGTTTCCTCTGATAATATAACTGAGAAATATAAGCTTTTTCTCAGAGAAATATATCCCTTGGCCCATACAAAGGCAGACAGAAAATCTGTTGCGGGAGGAGAAAGCGAGCGGGATAGTGCAGCTCGATCTCCTGGAGGAAATACCCCCACCCCAAACACATGTCTTCCGTTCCATGCCTGCAACAAAACTAGACCACGGTGACCCATTTGCTTCTAGCCAGGGCAAGGAGATGGTGTTGTCTGTGCTGTGTTTGCAGGAGGAATGTCTTTTAAAGCACACGCTCCAGGTAACATCCTGTGCTGTTGGGTTTGGATGTTGAGGTGAGTGTGTCATTCAGCTTTGAATCCCTCTAACTTTGGAGTTGATGCTCATTCAAATGCACGTGTAAGGATTTGGGAGACAAGTGTTCAGGGTCACCTGGCACTGACCATCAACTCCCTGGGACGTGAAATGAATGCTTCAAAATGTCCCGGAGCCGTCTGGGGCCGTCCTGTTCACGTGCACCTGACTCTCTCTCTGTAAATGTGCTGGAATGTACTGGGCCGTGTTGGGTGTGCCCCTGACTCACTATAAATGCTCTAGAATGTACTGGGACTGTGTTGGGCATGCCTCTGACCAACTATAAACGCTCTGGAACGTGCTGGGCCCTCATGTGCACGCACCCCTCAATCTCTGTAAGTGCTCTGGAACGTTCCTGGGCTGTGCTGGGTGTGCCCCTGACACATTGTGACATCTTCAACATTGCTTAGGAGTGGTGGCGAGTGAACCGCCCCCACTACATGGAGTGGCAAGAGGGCATTTCTCAGCCAGGGGGAAGACACGCTCTGTGGGGTGTGCCGTGGTCGCCAGCAGGGCCCGTGAAGATTTGCGGGCCACGGGCCCTGGCAGCGGTGTCTCTGGCCAGCACCGTGTTGTGCTTGCTGTGTGTCGCCCTTTGCGTAATGCCCAGGTTCTGAATATCTGCCACGAGATGTTGTTAGACTGTCATGGTCGGTCTGTCTGTCACTATCTAGCCATGTTGGTTCATAGCGGGTAACTTAGGATGCTTAAATTTGCAGTAGGATAAAATGTAGACCTATTTGTACAGGGTTTTTACATGAGGGTAACTTAGTTTTTTTGAAACTTTCTATTTAAAACAGCTATCAGAAATCTTGAAGGTTACTCTTTTTTAAATTTTTATTTCTTTATTTGTAAAGTGACAAATTGTAGTTGTGTGGGGTTACTTTTCCTGAATAATTTGAGTTTTCTTAATCACTGAGGCTTAGTGAAGTCAAACATCAGACTGTAGAAAAAAGCATTTAGATGAAAATATTTCTAACACATATTTTGATACTACTTCTTAGCTAGAGCTCACTGAGCATAAATCCGGTGATTCCTGGCCACGAGCAGGAGCAGCTATTACACGCTATGACACGGTGCTGCCGCAGCAGACAGACTGTGTTGCAAGTTCCACTCAACGTGAATTGCCCCAGATTATCGGGTCTTTTTAATTCCTGTATTTTTGCTTCCTTTCTTCCAATCCGCTGCTCTCAAGTAATCCCATTTTATAGCTTGACGCATTACCCATACTTCTGTTTAAAACCACCCTTCTCCTCTCATAATCCACAGTTTTGCTCTCTGTGGACGTGGGAGTCAGGTGACCACTCACGCTGGCACTGTGGGCAAACGAGAGGGCGAAGGTGGCCTCTGGGGAAGGGCCTGGGCGCTGCCCTCTGCGGCACAGCAGCGATGCCGGAGCACCAGCGCGTGAGGTGCTCTGTCCGGGAGCCGCTGACGCCTGTTCTCATTCTAGGGTGGTTGGCACTTTTCCAACCCAGATGTACCAGTGATTAACTAAGTGTATTAAAGTGGTCGCACTTTTTGTGTGGCATCTCCTCTCCTACCTGGAATTCCTCACTCTTCCTTAGAACTCATCAGCATGCACCAGTTAAATGTTGTATACCCCAAATGTTGCTGGTCATTAAAGAGTTTCAGTAAATTAGATGTATGCTTCAGAGACCTTTCATCTGGCTGGGCAAACCGTAGTGAAACATTCATGGCACGAGAAAAGGTAGCCAAGACTAGTGTTTGCGTGTCATTAAAACTGGGCTGTGCGAACGGGTGGGTGATGAACAGGCTGTTAACTTTTCTTCATAATTAGGTAATTAGATAGTCGGTCTTTGGCATCAGATGGGCTAATCCTTTATCTTGTGATTTGTGGGTTAGTTGGGAAGGTCTGCCTTTCTGGAGTTTCTGTTAAAAGTTCCAAGTGTCTTGGTGACGACCTTCAGACTGTCTCGCCAGCACCCTGTGAGCAGCCACCATCCCAGTATTCGTTTCAGGGCCCACGCAGACTCTCCTGTCCTCAGCCTCCCCCCCCCCCCAGTTTTGTGAGGGGTGTGGGGGGCATGCATGAGATAGTAGTGAGACCTGGTGAGGAGCTTGCAAAGCCATCTAAATGTATTGCCCCCAACACATAGAAAATTCCAAGCACAGCTGCCCTCCTCTGCACCAGGGCGAGGACTGTGGGCTGCCCATCTCCTCCTCTCCCCACGCGACGTTTTCCCCGGGAGTCATTGTCAGACTGCCTGAACTCTGTTGACCTGCAAAACACATGGCCCAGAGAAGTCCGGTGACCTCACTCTGAAGGAGTATCTTCAAAATTAGGATCGTCCATTGTCTTAACCGCACGGGGCAGCGAACTTGGAAGCAGGTTTCTTGGCATCCCTTCCAGCTGTGGTGTTTTTATTTTGTTTACTAGATGTTATGTGGTTTTTATTGTTATTATTAGAAAAGATTCAATAAACTCTTTGTCTAACATAGGAGTAATGTGCCTGTGATCACAGTACTATGTACTTTCTATGTGTTCCTTGAACTATAAATGAGAAAGAAATTGTGGTTTTGAATTAATGTTGTGATTAAAAGTAATAGTAGCTCCACTGACAGTCTCGAAACGATGGCACAAGGAAGTATGCCCGACATGCCCCAGTCGGTTGGCGTCGTGTTCTGCGTGGAAAAGAAATAACACGTTCCCCTCCCGATGTCCGCAGTTACTCATGTGTTAGAGCGCATGGAGCGAAATTCTCTTCCTTACAGATACACACTTTTAAGAATTTCATCAGGGAAGACAAAATCCATATTTGTGACCAAGTTGAAAAAATTTTTGGTCTCTCTATGGCTTTACCACAAAGATACGTTTTTTGGTCTTTTTTTAATTAATGCATCACTTCGGTTAGGATGATTTTGGCTGTGGATGATGAGAAACTATGGCTCAGATTGGCCCAAACATAAGGAAAAGTTTTTCCCTTTCAGAACCGTGTTCAATAAATTACATGAGATAGTCAACAC
>CAUYRT010087209.1:0-19727 GCA_963574885.1 Lepilemur ruficaudatus | reverse complement strand
AAAGAGTGGATTGGTTTAAAAAATATTAAGTAATTAGTGGTAACGGTAGTATTTAATACGTAGGCATAGCAAACACTCTTGAAGATGTTATGAGAATAAATCAAGTTTCACAGGAACTAATGAGAATTACACTGAGTTTGTGAAACTTACAGGGCACATCAGCATCTCCACGGTGTTTTGTAACACTGCGGTCCCCAACCCTGGGGCGGAGGACTGGCACTGTCCGTAGTCTGTTAGAAACTGGGCTGCACAGCGGGAGGTGAGCAGCAGGTGGGCCGGCAAGCAGGGAAGCTTCATCTGTATCTATAGCTGCCCATCACTCACGTCACTGCATAAGCTCCGCCTCCTGTCAGATGGGGAGGGCATTAGATTCTCATAGCAGAGCATGAACCCTGCTGTAAACTGCATGCATGCAAGAGATCTAGGTTGCACGCTCCTTATGAGAATCTAATCCTGATGATCTGAGGCGGGGATGCTAGCTAGCACTTTTCACTTTTTGCCCATCAGTGTATTTGGGTACAGAGATCAAAATATATCAAGCTAAGAGTTCCAAATTTAAAATGATCTCCATGAAAATTCTTATAGTTCTCTTGGTCCATCAAATTTCTTTAATTGTTAGATTTATAATATATAAAAGAACATATACAGTTTCTTAGCATTAGCGATACTTCATGGACCTTTGCTATGACTTATTCTTGCTATAGTGAGGTCAAAAGGATTAATTTTTAAATTCCTTTTTCCTTTTGGGATAGGCCAAATGAGGAATGTAAAGGACTTTTTATGTGGAATTTTCATCATGCATTATGTAGCGACACTAATTATTTGTTAACCTGTTTCCACTTTATTTTTATAGTAAATGAAGTCATTAGTAATTAGTAATACCTTGGCCAAAATAAGTTTACATTAATGATTCCTACATAATGTAATAATTTCACATTAGTTTTAATGAAGGTTTAATATATTGTTTCTATCTTACATGTAGTTTCTATGTTTCTAGTCAATGATGCATTAAACTTTAGAGTTTTAGTCTATAAATATTGGAAAGCTTAGTAAGTAGCTGTACTATGTCTGACCACAATGTCTTAACCCATATTTATACCATAAATCATATTTATATTTTAAAGCCAACATCATTTATTAATAAAATAATGTCAAAAATGATAGGATCAATAAAAGATCTGAGAGTTAAAATTTGATAATAGCCTTTTCTGCCTAATGAGAAATCCAGATGATATTTCTGATGAGTTGGGAGGGATGTTACATGCCAAAAAAGGAGTTAGTTAGTAACGGAGGTTGTCTAATCAAAGCTACAGAAATGGCCCTTAATTACACTTGGGGATTCTGAATCTACAAAGTTAGGAGAAAATCTATCGAAAGGCCTAGCCAGGCACAATTCACAACCCAGGCACGAGGGTTAGGTGCAATTCAACCTAACCCTTTGTTAACAAATTTCGATGACAATCAGATCCAAATAAATACTTACATCAATGATGTGTCAGGGAATAATAATAGCAAAGCCTATTGAAACCTGAAGCAGATACCACGCAACATATGCAGAAGCTTTATGATGTGAAATGCCCCTGGACTGGAGGTCAGTCTTTACATTTCCTCTAGACTTTCAGAGAGCAAGACTGATAACATTTACCTTTTCAGATACGTACAGAACGTAATAGATGAGGCAGGTACAAATGTGAAGGTATAAACATGAGATAGCTTTGAGAGTTGATGAAAATATTTTAAATATTTTAAAAATCAATACATATATAATTTTTTAAATAGTAAGCAACATCAAGAAAGAAATCTTTGTTGCTGCACAGTAATATTGAGGATTTTGGTCACAGTGGGCTTTCGATTACACAAAAGAGCATTCAATTAACAACAATATTTACCAATATTCTCTTCAAAGTGCTTTTCAAACGCCAAATAATGACCCAATTAAGCCACTGCAAGATAAGCTGTTATTACTCTGGATTTAGTGAGAGCGACTCATAATTACTATTTTAACAGTTTCTGTGAAGACAGACTCAATGTTTACTGTATACATGGCCACATCCCACCCTTTTAATGAGTAAGGAACACAAAATAAAAAAACAAAAGGCTGATTATCTAAGTGCATTCAGTGCAAGACCTACATGACTAAGAAAGAACGAAGAGCCAGGACCTGGGAAAACAGAGAATTTAATATGCAAAGCAGAGGCCACAATTGGCAGAAGGCTATTTATGAATCCTGCCAATACTCGGTATTGCAGACTGACAATAGAGAATCTTTGGTCGTGCCCTGAACAACATAATTCATCACACTAGTGCTTGGGGCAGTCATGTCCAAGCAATTTATCATCATCATATCACTCGTCTGAGTGTGAGAGGGGGAGAACTTTGATTGTTAACCTCTAGGGAGGCTGGATTTATAGCCAGCGTCCCTGAGAATGCAGCACGTCTCTGCCCAAAGCAAAATGCTCCTTGCTTCACTTCTGTTTAAGTCAGAGTAAAAGAGTGTACACACTGCCCCTGGGTTGTTGAGAGCAAAACCTAGGTCTGATACCCTTAGATCCAAAATAGAATAGCCAGGAAATCTTTTCAAAAGACTCTATATTTTTACTGTATGGAAAAAAAGAAATTAGTCAATGGTAAGTAAGGATGATTCATTTCAAATGTCCTTTGGTGACAAAATTTCTGAAATGCAACCACTGATAACTGATTTGGGAATCATCTCCTTCCAACTCATCCATGAACGTTCCTCCATACTGGAACATTTGGAAGTACATTGAAAATTTTAAAAAATATATAAATTGTATTTTTCGAAGTAAAAATGAGACCCTTGGTTTCTATCCCTTTCCAGGCTTGGAGGCTTTATATGTTTTACACTTTAACACCGGCTGCCCTTATGGGATATAATTAAATATCTAAATGCCATTCTTGCCACCTTTGATTAAAATTATGAAGCTCACTGGAGCATATGGGAACCAGGGCACCTGCCAGCTCCCCACAGTGGGAGAGGCATGAGTCACGAGGCATGTCTCATACAGCACCTTCCCGGAGGCTCCCACAGTCATCGGGGCGTGCATGTGGCATGCATGTAATTCACACCTTACCCAAGGATATGAACTAGGCAGGCTAGGCCAGGCTCTGCTGCAATAACACACAAATCCCCAAATCTCACGGTCTAAACACAACAAAAGTTAGTTTCTGGCTCATCGTACATGCCTAACACGGGGTAGCAAGGGGCTCTACTCATTGCTGTCATCCCGTGACTCAGGGTGACAGATGGTCATTGTGGCACTGGCTGGTCATTGTGGCAGAGGGGAAGAGGTTGTGAAAAATCTTTCACTGGCTCTTAAAACTGTCACCTGGAAGTGACATGTGTCACTCCACTTACATTTCATTGGCCAAACAAGTCACGTGGCCATGCTGGACAGGAAGGGGACAGAGAAACAGTCAACGCTGATTACTCCCATGCTGAGCAGGCAGAGTTATGTGTACTCAGGTGGATACAGCTTTCACAGAACAGGTGGTCAGAACCACAGAGCCAGTTTATGCCGAATGGGACCAGGTGTCTTATTTTTCTTACTCTTTTTTCAGTGAGGAAGGATGTCTATGAATGAGAAGACTTTTGTTATAAAAGTCTCATTAGAAAAACCTGGGCCACCAAACATACACTAGACAGAACAGCTACAGAAAAACAGAATGGGGCCACAACCGGTGTATGAAAAAAATAGTCAACAACTATCTCAGCCAAGTTTCTAGGGCTGCTGAGCAGGATAGAGCTTGATCAGGAAGTCTCAGTACTGTTACTGGATGGTTGACTGGGTTATTTCAGACACTGGAGGAGAAAGACTCCTCATGTATGAACACGTTAAACCAGGTGGAAGCAAGGTGGACGTTTCCCAAGCTACCCTCATGCTGTACAGTTCATCATTTTGTCTGCAAGCTTCATTCCAGAAGCAATCTGTAAAAGGCCTGCTTAGGGATTCCTGACTTCCTGTAATCACAGGGATTCTGTCTTTGGCCAAGCCCCAGACCAGGAAGGCACTCAGTATACAGCTTCTTACCTCTCCAGACTCAATGTTCTACCTATTTTATATATACATTCCCTTGTTCTCTGCTCCTGTCTGGCTCAAAATTTAATGACTCACACTTCAAATTTGCCATTTTTCTTGATCGTAGCCCCTGCTTACAATTTGTACCTGTGGGTTACCTTACCTATTTGTTGGCTCCTTCTTTGTTTGCTCCAGCCCCTCTATTTCCAGCCAGAATATAAACTCTAAGAGGCTGGCGTCCTCATTTGTCCTGTTCTTACCGCATATCCAGGTACAAAATACATATTTATTGATGGAATGAACAGACCCTTCTTGACAACCTTGTAATTTCAACTTTATGACTAAATGGTACAATCAGGGTCTTATTTTCAAAAAGCCATAGATTGAGTAGAGATCTAGAGATCAATTGCCTTTTAAATCTGCCTACAAAAGATATACAACCTAGCTGGGTGCGGTGGCCCATGCCTATTATCTTAGCACTTTAGGAGCCTGAGGCAGGAGGATCACTTAAGGACAGGAGACCAGCCTGAGCAAGGGCAAGACCCTGTCTCTACAAAAAATAGAAAAATTAGCTGGGCCTGGGGGCACACACCCAGTAGTCCCAGCTACTCGGGAGGCTGAGGCAGGAGGATCGCTTGAGCCCAGGAGTTTGAGGTTGCTGTGAGCTACGACGAGGCCACTGCATTCCAGCCTGGGCAACAGAGCAAGATTCTGTCTCAGAGAGAGAGAGAAAAAAAAAAGATAAACAAAATGGAAATATATTTTGCTATTGTATTCCAAAAATCCATATTACGTATATTTCAGTAACTTGTATAATGCTAAAGCAACATCCAGATTCCACAAATGAAAACATAATTTCATAAAGTTGTACTATGTGAATTTGGTGTTCAAATTATCCTTTTAAAAATTACATTGCTGTCTTGCTATCAACAGCAAGTTGTCTGATCTGTTTTCTTTGCAGGATGCACTGAGATTTCTTTTTGAAGGGGGTCTAGTTATTTCTGGCATTACATCAGACCTTTAGGATAACTGCTGTACACCCCTACTATCTATGTAAAATAAAATGTAACTGGCCAAGCAAGTGTCATAAGTCCCAGAGCTCTTTTGCTTACAGATATATATATCTGTGTGTGTATATATATATGTATATACATATATCTGTAAGCAAATACATCTGTAAGCAAAATATATATATTTATATATATATTTTTGAGACAGAGTCTCGCTCTGTCACCCTGGGTAAAGTGCAGTGGCGTGATCACAGCTCACTGGAACCTCAAACTCCTGGGTTCGTGATCCTCCAGCCTTGGCCTCCCAGAGTGCTGGGATTACAGGCGTGAGCCATCGGGCCCAGCCTTTTTCTTACAGATATTTATTCTCTATGACAATGAATGTGACGATCCTTTAGGACAGGAATAAAATCTTTTTTCTTCCACTGTCAAGGTGACTTGAGGACGCGTGGACTCGAGTTTCTATGCAAAGCAAAAGTTCAGCAATGTCCCCATCGTGAGTGTCACTGTGTGAACCCTGCTCGCATCCCTGGGGAGGCGCGCCTAAGTGTGTTGGGAATATCTTTGTGACAGTAACACGAGACAGTAGACTAAACGGCGGGGCTGAGGCCTGAGGCTTGGAGGCACGAAGTCAAAAGTTAGGAAAAGAGAATGAGCAAGGCCTGATGACACCCCCAGGGCGTTCCCACCGAGCTACCCCCGCGCTGACTCCGGCGTTTAAAGCCACATGTCGCAGGACTTGGAGCAACAGTCCATCTCCGAGCCCGGGCCAGCCGCCCAGGCCCGGTCGCTCAGCCCGCGCTCCCAGCGCTGCATTGTCCCCAGGGCGGGGCTCCCGCGGGGATTCGTGCTCTGAGCCCGGCAGCGAGTTCCCGGCGTCGGGTCCCCACCCCTCCTACCGGGCCCACGGCTCCTGCGCCCGCTTTGGCTACCGGGCGCCTTCCCGCCGCTCGCTGCGCGCCGCCTGCTTCCCCGGTTCCCTCGACACGACGACCGTCCCGGGCCTTTTCCGTGTCCTCCCTGTTCGCCCTCCCCTCGGGTCTTCTCCCCGCCCCGGCCTGGGCATGCCTGGCCACGCCCCCACCCCGCCCGGGCCACGCCCCGTGAGCCCTTGCCACGCCCTAGGCCGCGCCCGGGTCACACCCCACCCCCAGTCTAGACCACGCCCTTCAGACCCTTGCCACGCCTCTCCCTGGTCCCAGGCCACGCCCAGCAGGTTCCTGCCTGGCCACGTCCGCCCCCGGGCGCCGTCTGGGCTGCAACGGCTGGCGGGCCTACTTCTGAGCCGGTTTTGCTACCGCGTGGCTGCGGAATCGCTCAGCGGCCGGGTGGGAGCCCACTTCCTCTGCACCCGTCAGGGTTGGGGAACCTGCAGGCCTTCTGATCTCAAGATTGTTCTTTTTTAAGCACCAAAGGAAGCAAGAAAAGAAGTCATCTTTCTCTGCTGCACCCCTTTTAGTAAAAGGATTTGTTCTGTAAAATTTGGATTCAGTCAAAAGGCCTCTCTTAAGGACACAGAGGGTCACATGTGGCTTTAAGGCCACAGGTTCCCCACCTCTGGGAGGGGCTAGATCCCTGAGGGCCAAAGAAATAGCCCGCATTTTCCCTAGAATGGAGCCTTTTGGCGCGCCTTTAGTTTCTCCAAAGATATCAATCAAATCAGAAGTGGCCGGGCTGGCAATTTTGTTTCACGGTAGGCCCTGGATCCCCATCCTGAATTCGTAGAACACTGGGTCTGTATTCCCAATTCTTCTTTTGTTTCATCCCCTGGGCCTGAGTTTCCTCCTCTTTAAAATCAGAGTTCTGTACTAGAGCACTTGGACTGGCCAGGACTTTATGTGACTGGAATAAGCTCAATGAACGGTGTGAGTCTGTTGGCACAACGTGGCACTGGGGGCAGGGGCCACACACAGTAAGGAGAAATACCTGCAGGTGTCGTAGGAGCCAAAGGCAGGCTTTCCCTCCACCCTCTGGAGGTTCCTGAAAATGAGCTGCCGGAGGCAGACTAGCAGGAGGAAAGGCATACATGTTTACTAGATCATAGTTCTGTGTGACACAGGAAACTTCAGAATGGAGACCCAAAGATGCAGGGGACCGTGTCCATTCTTCAGTTTAGGTTCAATAAAGTAAGGACGGCTGTGTAGGATTGGACAAAAAAGGGTGTGATCTAATACTAATAGGCTGAGAAAATCCAGCAAGGCCTGTCTGTCTAGATTCTTCGTGGCTTCTCTGAGCAGCATCCTTCCTTCTGGGTGTGGGGCAGGGCACTTTCTGGAGTGGGGGTCTTATGACTCTCAATCAAACAAGTTAGGTCAGTTATTTCTTTATGGCCAGTTTATTATACACAGAACTGGAGGAGTGAGTTAGAGTAATGTTTTTAGACTTTTATGGCTGGCTTTGACGGAAAGGGATTCTGGGTCCTATGAATTGCCTTGAGGTTGAGGGGTTCTGGTATCCATGTCTAGTCTCGGGGAAGACTGAGGGGCCAGAGAGAGGACAGGAGATACTCAGAGAGTGCTCCCTTCACTCTGGGGCACTGTTTTCTGAGCTGCAACAGTATTACACCATAATCAGTTCGTTTTATCCTGAATTCTGAGAAAAAGAAATTGGGCACTCAGATGGGAAGAACATACAAGAGTCATTTCAAAGGAAGGTAGAGAAAATAATAATAACAGATAATGTTTATTGAGGCCAAAGCTACCAGGCTTTGTAACAGCCATATGTTGTCTTGTTTAATTTTTTTGAGCAACTTACATGTGGTAGGAGCTATTTCCCTCCGATTACAGATAAGAAAACAGACTTAGATGAGCATCTTGTTCAAGGCTAGGACTAGAACTCAGTCTGGTTGATATCAATCACTATGCCATGCCTTCTTAGTAGAGGAAATAAATTAATTGATTTAAGTCACAAAAAAGAGGAGAAAAGTATATGCGGGTCTGGTTTTCTGTTTTGTTTTGTTTTTTTTTAAGGGAGGTAAGAGTATGAGAAGTTATTGAGAAAGAAGGTTGATTGGTAAGGAATAGGCAGGGAGAAGATTTTGAGAACAAAAGTTCTTACACAGGGGGGCTGGGTAGATCCTAGAAGAAAGGAAGGGGATAAAAATAGGGCCCAAGAATAGGAGAAACAAGAATAGATATTGGAATGCACAAAAAAAAAAAAAGAAAAGAAATGAAAAGAAAAGTAAACGAAAAAAAAGCACAGATATAGAGGTGATAAACTGCACAGATATGAGTACTGGGAGAGTTGGATATTAGTAGGCATAACTGGGGCTCAGACCAAGACTGTATAATGAGTAGATGGATTTAGGGAAGTTTCTAGAGCGGTTTCAGCACCGGCTGCCACTTTGTGCGTGCTGCAACCACGGAGCTGTATAAATGTGTACCCGGCAGTGGTTGTTAAGGAGAGACCTAAAAGTCTATTATTTTTAATGTTATGTATTTCAGTAGTCCATGCTGCCAGATGCGAAATTATACACAGATTCTTGTTAAAAAATGACTTCAGTTTTTCTTTATGGAAGTTACTAAATTCTCCACTGCCCACATTAAACCCATGGCACAAGCTCTGAGATGGATTTCACATACAGGCTCTTCTTTCTGTGGCTTTACTCCTAAAAAAGACAGTGTTAAAACGAAACTACGCTAGATTTTATTTCTCTTTGGAAGAAGTAGCTACAGAGAGACACTTCAAATTAGTATGCAGGAGATTTATTTCAGGAACTTTTATCAAACTATTGTGAACAGGTGTGTTCAAACAAGGGCAGAGACGATATGTAAATCCAATGTTCAACATGGGAAAACTTTTTAGAATGTAGCATCTGTGTATGTATTGTAATCCTATTTCACATCATAAGTGATTTAAAAACTACTGTTAGTTAAGCACCAAATGCTATAATATTTTTTTAAAAGTAAAATAAACAGTCTTCAGCACTGGCCTCAAAATCTGCTAGCCCCGGGAATAGGCAGGCAAGAATGGTTGAAAAGTGTCTTTTATGACGTTCTGCTATCAGAAATGATAATCTGGCATCAAGCTTTGCCCAACTTCACTTTTTCAGTCTTTCTTCCAAACAAAGCTTAACCTGGAAATATTTCAAATATGTCTGTGATGAAATAGCAAAGTTAAAAATCACATTATTAAGCAACCAGAAGTTTCCAAATCAATCTCTCAGTTAAGGGTTTAGTTCAAATGCACTCTCATTTCTACAGTACTTGCTTTTCATTTTCATAGTATCTTTGAATTTGGACAGTACCTGTACTCAGAAACACTAAATTGGCAGAGAGAATGAAATCAAAACCAAACATCCAAAGCCCCTTGCTGCTTGGGTTCAACTTCTAGAAAGTACCCAGATTTTCATCATCCTAGTTAGTTGTTTTAAATATTTACACAAAAATAGTCTATAGAAATAATTTGGGGAGGTAAAGATATAAAGTAATCTGGATAATTATCAGATAAGCAGCAGAAAAAAAAGCAGAGCCTATGATGTCGATTCTTTAAACGATGTTGCTGTCAAGTATTAATTGTTAATTGGAAGTTGAAATTTACAGTGCTGCAGAGATTTTCTTGGTTTAATCTTTAGACATAGTGTGACAAGCCATTCCTATCATTTTAAAAATCTATTATATACCATTGTCACAAGAGGCTTAGAACAGAACTTTCAACACACATTTTTTTCTATCAAATTCCTATTATTTTTTTTTAATAGAGACAGGATCTTGCTATGTTGCCCAGGCTAGTCTCAAACTCCTGACCTCAAGCTATACTCCCGCCTCAGCCTCCTAAAGTTCAGGGATTACAGGTGTGAGCCATCAAATTCCTATTCTTTATACTCCCCAGAGAACACAACTAACTATCCAACATATTTTATTACTTCACCTAGATGCAAAGAAAAAAAATGAAATTAAAATTATTCTGGTTCTTTAAAGAGCCAAATTGAAAACACATCATCACCCAATTGAATGAACCTTTTACTGAGGACCATGTCTTTATCAGTGTTGTTACAACCTTCTGTTGAAGTCAATGACAAATTTGTCTTAAAAAATATTTTGATTTTGTAGATGCTGCGGAAAACAGTGTGGCAATTCCTCAAAAAAATTAAACATAGACTTGCCATGTGATCCAGCAATATCACTTCTTGGTATATACCCAACAAGTAAAAACAGGGACTCAAACAGTCATTTCTAGTGGCATTATTTACAACAGCTAAAAGGTGCAAGCAACCCAAATGTCCCTCAACAGATAAATAGATAAACAAAATGTGATATATATGTGCAATGGAGTATTATTTAACCTTAAAAAGAATGAAATTCTAATAATGCTATAACTTGGATGAACCTTGAAGACATTATGCTTTGTGAAATAAACCTGACACAAGAGAGCAAATATCATAGTATTTCACTTGTATGAGGTACCTTGAGTTGTAAATCCATAGAGACAGAAAGTAGACAGGGGCTGTGGGGAGGGGAAAAATGGGGAGTTATCATTTAATGGGTGCAAAGTTTGATTCTGGGATGATTGAAAAAATTTCTGGGGATGGATGGTGGTGATAGTTCCACAACGACGTGAATGCACTAAATGCCACCAAACTGTGCACTTAAAAATGGTTACAATGGTCATGAGTTTGAGACCCGCCTGAACAAGAGTGAGACCCTGTCTCTACTAAAAATGGAAAAAAAAAATGAGCCCAGGAATTTGAGGTTGCTGTGAGCTGGGCTGACGCCATAGTACTCTAGCCCAGGTGACAGAGCAAGACTGTCTCAAAAAAAAAAAAAAAAAGAGAGAACCTATAAAACCTTGAATTAGAACACCTATTACTCTCACTGGTATTTGCTAGTGTTAAATAAAAGGTCATAATTTTAAATTATATCACCATTACTTTTTTTTTTTTTAAAAAAGAAAAACCTTGTTAATTGAATGACCTTGTTTATATTTTTTTCTGGCCTAGTCATCCCTTTTGGTATTTGTGACAGATTCAGTGGTATTTGGTGGCTAGGTGCTCACTGATGCAATCCCCCCTCTCCTGGACACACAGCTGGACTACATTTCCCAGCCTCCTTTGCAGTTAGGGGTGCTCCAGCCAATGGGATGTGGAAGACATGTGTCTTCCAGAACTGGCCGGTCAACAACCGTCCATCTGTCTTTGTCCATCAACGGGCCGGGCAAAGAGGATTCCTAGAACCCGGGGAATAGAGACTTGGGAGGGCAGGGAGCTGTATTTCATTGACTGTATGGAGTAGAGCCCTCCTACCAACCTTAACTGTGCAAAGACTCAAGTGAAAAATGTATTAATAGTTTTATTGTCTTAAGTCACTGAGAATTGGAGATTATTTGTTACAGCAGATCGCCTACCCTGATTAATATAGTATTTGCCCTGGTGAGAGCATTGGATGAACCCATATACAAATTGAAGACCACCTTCCTTTAGCCAATCATGAATAACTAACATTAAATGGCTCCCATGATGGCTTCCAAATCCTTGAGAGAATTATTTAACCATTAGAGACATCTGTTAGCACACAACAATGTGATTATTGATCTCTAATAAATACAGCATTGAGAACTGGTTTAAACAGAATGAATTGAATGCCAAGAAAGACGGCAGAGAAGCCATTCATTAACTGTAAGTTCAAGCGTGTGTGTCTGGAGAATCCCACATGGTAGTTTTCTCAGTGTTGAAAAACAACCTGGACTTGAACCAAACACTGAAAGGATCGCTCGAGTTTATGAATCCAATAACTTGACTTTCTTTTCTTTAAGTAACATGAATGATTCCTTTGTGTTTCATTTGAGGATCTTTTACATTTTTCTTTTCTGCCATGGAGTTAGATTAAGTTTCTAATCAGACGCTTTGTCTAAATATTGTTTTTAATTGTTGTCTACAGTAAGTAACCCAAGACTTTGCAGCCTTAGTTGCTAAAGAACTCTGCTGCCTGCAGGTGTAGCTTGCAACATTGCGTCACGTCCTTAGTAAATATTACTAAGATATGTAAAAATATCCAGGATATATAAAAATACCTAGGATATGTAAAATTGTATATAAATATAAAAAATCATATATATTATATATATTAATATAAATCATGTTGCAGCGAAAATAAGATAAGAGTTTGATTCAATCTTTTAGCTAGAATAAAGGGGGAAAAATCAGGGTCTTCTATCTGGAATGAATCTCCTGGCAGGGTGTGCCGAGGCAGCTACATTCTCAGTGCACATGGTGGCATGTGCTAGGCATAGCCATGTGACTAAGAGGATTTGATGTGGGTCGCATTCCACTGGTAGATGACAAGAATCTATGAAGCTGCCTTGCAACCAGAGATAGAGCTCACATGTTGAGGATGGCAGAGACCCTGTACCTTCATAGGGTTGATGTGTGAATTAAATGATACATTGTATGAAAGTGTCCTACCTGGAGCTTTCAGAACAATACTGGGAGGTCTGCTGGACAGGAGAGGGTTAATTAGTGCTCAAGTACAGAGAAGTCAGAAAAAGCAAACAGAATTGAGTAAACCATGTGCCTTTAGACAGAAGGGTAGGTGAGCCTCAGGGTGCAGTCCTCTAAGAGATCACTGTGCAAGGAGCATCAGACAGACGTCCAGGATCCAAAGTTCATGAGAAGGGACCCAACACCCAGACTGGGGGCAGGAAAACCAAGTACCAGTGCCCTGGGCCAAGAGTCTAGGCACAATGATTTAGGAATACTGGCCAACGTAGTGGCCATAAAAATAACCATATTAGCAAAAATAACTATCATTTATTGACAGTCTCCATTGTAGTAGTGCTTTGTAAACATTTTTAAGATTTTATGCACACATCATCCCCATTTTATAGATGCTTAGAAATGCCTCATAGCTAATAAATGGGTAAATCGAGATTCAAATCTAGGGCTAGCTGACTCTAAAATGCAAACTCTAAGAACTACCCAGTATCCAAGGGAAGCATTTAGCGCAGTGCCTAGCAAAGGGATCAGTAAACGTTACCTGCTGTTATCTAGACAAGGGATTGAATGTCTGGCACAGATCAGCAGAAGCAAAATTAGAGCTCACCTGGAGACCCTGTGAGTCCCCAGACTTCTTACAAACTGTATATGTGTGTGTGTGTGTGTGTGTGTGTGTGTGTGTGTAGGGGAGACCAGTGGGTAGGTGGAAGGACCTAAGTAGTTGTCTGCAGCTAAGTAAGGAAAATTGATGCACACCAGAGACTAAAGAAGCCAGGAGTCAGAGAGCAAAGTTATCCTTAATCCTAGGCATTCTTCTTTCTCTTCAGTTGTGCGGAAAAGGAACCAGACCCTTTCCTAACAGGGAAGTTGGGAAGGCAAGCGAACACTTCTCTTGATTGTCACAGAATCAGAGATTCTCAGAGCCAGAAAAAGATCTTAAGAACCATCTAGTCTTCAACCCTCTCCTCTTGGGAGAAGTCAAACGACATTCACTGAGATTTTTAAAAATCACCAACTGCAGAGAAATAAGCAAACTCAAAAGGGCTTTTAACACAAAGGGCCTGGAGTCTCAGAGAAAGGTTTGAACTTCAGAGAGGCAGGGGCGAGTCAGAAAGCACTTCATCATCACTGCACATGTGTGAGACCAAGGATAGGATTCGTAGGAATAGTAACACACGTGATGGGAAAACTTCTGTATTAGGCTGTGGCATTCTTTTCTTAAGATTCCTTAAAATATTTTTAAATAGAGTATTTCATTATTCTGATATCTAGATGGTAATAGTATGTGAGGATGGTTTGGTCATTTTCATAAAGAACTGTCTTTTTAAACATAAGGTGCATAAATGTAAGGCAGCTTTGTCTTATTTGAGTATTAGGCACATAGAATTTTTTAATCGATATAGAAAAACATATGCAATATATATGTTATGTAAGTTATAAGGTCTAGTGTAACAGCTGTGAAATCCTCACTTGAACAAATCCTTTGATGGCCTTTGTATACCCCTCCCTGGCCTCATCCCCACCAGCGGCAGCCAGTCTCCTGAATTTCATGTTACTTGTTCCTTGGCTGTTCTTAGAGACACTCACTATTTCGGGCCTCTTCACCACCACCACGGCCTCCTGCACGGAGAATCCCAAATACTGGGCGAGGATGACCATGGTAAATCGGAGTTGCAAAGTGACAGCAAATGCCATATTTCTTAATACAGTTTTGCTCAAATTTTGCTTGTCTTTAAAATCAGCTAAGGATGGTCCTTTTCACAGAAATGGAAAATAAGGCAGAAGTGACTCATAAAAGTTCCCTCAACTGCCAAGATCAGCACCTAGTAGGCCAGTTGGAGTCTATACCAAATTAATAAACTTGACTTGGTCTCAGCTGTATAGAGATTATAATTCCCAAGGGGCTAATGTCTACAATGTTACCTATTGAAAGACTGTTTTGTATGTGGCAGATTTTGAATGATGGAGAAGACTTCCTAGCTTACTCCTCTGCTCCTTCGATCAGAGATCACAAGCTTTTCCTGGTGAAACTCTGTATTGTGCTTCTCAAAACGATTCCATTTTTGTAGGTACAGTGTGCGGTGAGGAAGTGTGGCAAAGAGGGTAAGACCTTGGTAAGAACAGTTCTGGTTTCACTGGCTTCCCTCTTGGAGTTAGAGGAGGGGCAGATGGAGAGCCCGGGCTTGGAGGGGCACCAGGAACTACAAGATCCACCAGCAAGTCAGGGCTACCTGTGGGACCTCAGGTAACCCCGTGTATTCAAGGAAAACCACGGATGGCAGGTCCTCCATCTAAACACTGCTTGGGCTCTGCCAGTGAGACAACCCGACCTGGCCATTCAACAGAAAGAAACATAGAACTAAAGCCCCAGAGCCAGTGATGATTTGGGATAAGAAGGCATGTGACTTTGTCAGAGAGTGGACTGGAAATGAAGAGAAAAGAAAGAAGAAAATGCCAGGAAGTGCTGGCTTTGTCTGATAAGCAAATAGTAAAGACAATGATGTGAAATAACTTGTTTTATCATTTTGAGTGGTTGATGAGCTGAAAAGTAACATTGATCGGGTCTGATTTTGTAGCTCATTTTGGCATGGTTCTCTCTGCCTCTGGTTGTGTGTTCTGGAAACTATGTCTCAGTAATAGCATTGGCAAAACTATCAGAATGCAGATGCCCGTGGCTAACATGTACCTGCTCTAAGACAATTGTTTATATTGTGCTTTGTTTCAAAGCAGCCATGTGCTGTTCAGAGTGTTGCTATAAAACTCCTCTTCCCGATTAGCAGATGGGATAAATCCCTTTGCCTTGCCTGAGAGTTGTCTTTTGCTTATGAATTGCATGACAACCTAATGCGGCTCTTCACCTGCTCACACCTGAGGCTGCAAGCCCACCTGTGCTGAACGATGCCTGTGGTTCTATTTCGATTTGAGATGCTTAACCAGCCTCATTCAAAAATGGCTTCCTAATGGGTGGAGGATGGACAGAAAGGAGAAAAGGGGAAAAAGTGGAAAAGACAGGATTTGAGGTTAATCAGGGACTTATTTTAAAGGGCAAACTACTATCACTCACATCACTTATTACAGTAATAGAAGACAACATAACTTTTTTTTTTGACATCAGGCAAATTCAGTATTTTACAATAAGTCCTGCAGGAATAAGATATCACTTACGCCCCTCAGAGCTGGGGTTATTACTTTCCTTCCAGCATGGGTGAAGTTATGGAAATGTTCATTTCCCTAACTTCTTTGCTTGCCTTCTTTCCTCTTTTAGATAACAGGACAGCCTGCCTTACCAGCATAAAATACTACTCTGTCAGCATCCAGAGACCATGGAATAAGTGTAAAAGGAGAGCAGTCATGTCAGCCTGCACTTTTAACCTAAGCCTAGACACCAAGAGCTGCAGTAAATTAAAAAAAAAAAAAAAGTCGCAGGCTGTCACGCTCATTAACAGTTGACAAGGAACAAATATCTCAGCACCACTTACAACAGGCAGATTGCGCCTTTTGACAGGCAGTATAAGCCGCATATGAAAATATTTCATTGAATGTGAGTATTAAGGTGGAAAATATGACTTTAGGTGGGAAGAGGGGAAAAGAAAAACCCTCTTGCTACAGCAAGACACATTCCTCCTTCAGTCACAGTTCAAAGTAGCAGTCCAGACGTGCGTCCTGTCTTCATGGAATTACAGTATTGACGTGATCTGCTTGTCTCCCCAAATAAAACTCCATCACCGCTTTCTTCTGAACTTATTCAGAAGAGTGAGAGGCGAAGCTGGAAGGGGCTTTTAGGACCAAGGGAAAGCCTGCCTGATCACTTAAAATCGAGAAATTTTATTTTAAAATGAGAACGGTGTTTGCATATTAACTCAGGGTCTTGATTAAAGCTTCACTTGCACCAACAATATTCCTCGCCCACCTCTACACCCTCTAGGTATTACCATTATCTTTCAACAGTTCCAAAATGCAAATCCCTTGTTGCTGCAACTTTCTGTTCTCTGAAGCTAATTGTTTTGATGGAAAAAAAAAAATCTATGCTCAAGTATTTCTGCAGAATCCTGGATTCATGAGTTGTCCATGGTTAGGATATTTGCATACTGCTGTGGTCTGAATATTTGGGTCCCCCTTCAAATGTATATAATACATGGAAACTTAATCCCCAGTGTGACAGTATTAGAAGGTAGGGACTCTGGGACATTATCAGGTCAAAAGAACGGGGCGTACATGAGTGGGATTAATGCCCTTAATCCTGCCTTGATCTTTCTGGTGACCTGCCCCCATCCTGAAGTTGCCTACCGCTGGCCTGCCAGCTATCAAGTCAATATTAGCATATTGACATCAATATGCTAATGAGTAATGCCAAAAGGCATCACTTTGGAGATTCCAAGGATTTTAGGATTTGTGTAGCAGTATAAGGGAAGAAACACCAAACTTGTATTTCAAATATCACATTCCCCCTCAGCAACTATCTTGAGTACACTCTCACTCTTTCCCTAAGGGATTAGTGTCACTTGGCAAATCTGAACGTCACTTGAGATGGTAGCAATAATTTTATTCCTCTGTAAATGAAGTTGGAAAGAGAAACCTTAACAGAAGCACACATATTTGTCAGTTTAAAGTACTGTAGAGTGTATAACTTCCGGTGAAAAGTAAATTGTATGTATTGCTTTATAAAGGAAATAAACATATAAGAATTTACTGAAGAAAGGTAGGTTCACCCATCAAATAGTACTTTTTTTAAACATTATTTGGAAACTTTTGATACTGTTCTCCAAAAGTGAAACAAAACAAACAGACAAGAATTGGCAAAAAGACACGTTAGAATCTTAATGTTTGTCCTAAAACAATGTAAAAGATATTATATTTGACTGTACTTCTTTAGTCTTTAACATGACTTTAAAAAAATATTGCTCAGAACTTTCAAATGTTACTCATAAAACCAGATTGGATAAAAAGTTTGATTTTAAAAAATGTACAGTTGAACCCAACTTACAGATTTGATGAACATTACGAAATCTCAGTTTGCTGGGAATATATACTGGGCATATAGTAAGTTTTGTGGGTTATAATAATGTGAAAGTATTTGATAACAGAAAAACACTAAGGTGATCAAATTACTATTATTAGACAGTAATTCAAATTGCTTTTAGGGAAAAGTTATAAGAAAGCAAGCTATTCTGGTTAGAAAGCCGTAATACAACAAAATCTCTGCCCTTTGCCAATACACCACCAAGCTCTCCATCACCCCCGCCGTGGCCCGGACCCCAGCTTCAGTGCAAGAATTGGGAGTTCTGAATGCTTGTCCTCACACGTGGGCAGACCCTGAAGTACTAAGAACAAGCTCAAGAATATTTTTTACTTTCTAAGAAAAGAGTTGATACATTTTGGAAAGACAGTCAATAATAAGGATTGAAACAAGAAAGGTCTTCTGTTTAACCTGGAGTTAAACATGAGTTTACTGTTGTTAAAAATCACCAAACACTTTCAAACCGCCCATAGTGCCTGTTAGTGAATATTTATGCTAACCCAGGGGAATAGAGTGGCCTTTCAGGAATGAGGTACCAAGTTTCTAAACCTTTTGCTTTGAGAATGCAAAGTAAAGAGGTGGTTGCCAAGAGTACCCATTGGCATCCGACAGTTGTAACTTAAAAAGTGTTTCCGCGGTATATTCAGCCTCTGTGAATTAGAGGCTCCTTTGGAGTAAACTAATCTCAGAGTGCAAATGCTCTCTGGATAAACTCAACCTCTAGGTTCTGTTTGACTTAGTACAGCCATTGCTAAATTTTTTTTTTTTTTTTTTTTGGTCCTAGGATTCCTTTACATGCTTAAACCTTGTGGAAGATCTCAAAGTACTTTTAATTATGTTGGTTGGTTCTACGTCTCAATATTTATCCTATTAGAAATGAAAACTGGGAGATTTTTAGAGCGTTACCACGCCTCCCAGGAGCTGCTAGAGCAATGAAGCCATTACACAGCACGTGGTCTCTGCAAAGCTCCGCTCTCCACTTGTGGAAAAAGAGCAAAAAAGGCCAATCACATGCAGATATTATTGTGAGTGTTCATCTCCTGAACTCCCAAAAAGGGACCCAGGGAACCCCAAGGGGCTCCAGACCATGTGATGAGAACCTCTGTGTCAATAGAAACCGTTTCTTAGAGTGCAATCTCTTTGACCTTTTGGTGGGCATAGGACACCTGGATGTAGGGGTTAAAATGAAGATCAATGGGTCCCACACCAAGAGACTCTGATTCAGTTGACTTGGGATAAGGCTCAGGAATTCTCCTAGTCAAAAATCACGGCCCCCTTCGCTCCTACCCTCACCCCCCACCCCAACTCCTTCTGGTGATTTTCATACGGGGGTCTGCAAATGCACCTCTAGAAACCCTTGCCTGTATCTTATTGCTGGGTTGTTAACACACATCGGATTGGTCCTAGGTACACGCATGCAGAATTCTGGATCAGAGACAGATTTTACATTAACCATCCCGTAGTAAAAGTAATAAGCGCGCTGGTCCCCCTCGCCCCAGTCTTACCCCTGAGGTGACGCAATGACAGCAGATGAGAGCCAGGTCAATTGTCCTACAGGAGTGGGTAAGAACAAGCAAAATGATTTTTCCTGTTTTTAAAGGGACAGGAGGCAGCTGCTCCTTCCTCTCCTGAAAAGATCTCCTCCTTATCCCAGTCCTTTCGTATGTAAATAAAATCTTACCACGAGCTGGATAGCTTGGTATTTTTCTGACCTTGGGACCTCTTTAAATTCCTGGATTCTTTCCTTGTTGAAATGCAAATACCTAGGAAGATAGAACCACAGTTTTTCCAAGCAATGGGGGCTTATTTAGCCTAAGGACCTACTCAGGGCTGTAACTATTTGACTCAGTGGAGCTAAGAAAAGTTAGTACACTTTCAGATCAGTGCAATTAACTAGACAAATGGCTCCAGACAGAATCCTCCTGGTAGGTGAAGAGTCACAGTATACTAGGGCTTTTTACGGAAATCCTGCAAAACTCCAGGGAAGTTTTCTTTCTCTGCACCTATTTACCAGGAGGAGAAAGAAAGAGAAACTTTTTTGCTGATCTAAGCTGCAGTAGAGGTAATTCTGTCACTTGGACTTTATGAGTTCGCAAATTCAGTAGTACCTGTGCTGCCTGTGGTATATGGGGATGGATTACGGAACGTGTGCAAAACTCTGGTGGATTTAAGCTGTAAAGTAGCCATTCTTATGAACGGATAACTAGAACTGTCAGGAAGGTATGGACTGGAGC
>CAUYRT010087208.1:0-11007 GCA_963574885.1 Lepilemur ruficaudatus | reverse complement strand
CTGTGTGTGTGTGTGTGTGTGTGTGTGTGTGTGTATAGCAAGGGTTTTGTGCTAGAACCAAGAGCCTGGAACTGGTATAATGGAAATATTTTGCCTGACAGTTGTACTAAATGAAATGATCCTCCTTTGATTAGAGGATCAAAGTGAAGAACCCAGAGTGCATTATTAGGGAGTCATATTTACTTCTTTCTAAATCCTCCGTCTGATTTTTTGCTAAAATTTAATAAATACTAACTGATCTTTCTGCCTCCATAAATTTCTGTTGAAATAACAAAATCTTACTTTCTGGTTTTTGAAGGATGGTATTTCCCTGCAAATGTAAAAGTTTCCCTTAACCTCCAAAAAATAATTGGGTTAATCCAACTACTGCAAGTGTGAAATTGAAGAGCTGCTTGCTAAGATTGAATTTAATATTGTCACATGTCATCTGAGAACTGCTTGTCTGATCATGTTGCCACTGGACAAAGTAAGCCTGACTACAAAAGATAAAAGAATGATTATTCCAATATTTCATCATAGTTCTTTGTCAAACCCTGAACAAAATAGAAAAAAAAAAAGTTTTATCTTATGTGATTCTATCCGTTTCTCTGGGAAGTCATTTATCTGGTTACTGTGTAAAAGAGCAAAGATAATGGGAAAAATCTTCCATTATTCTTACCTATGATTTTAAATGTGAAATTTAATGTAATGCGTTTTTGGTTCTTATTTGTTTTTAAAGCCCTTATATAAGAAAATGAAATATTATAAATTTGTTTTATAAAATATATTTGTGAACCAAAAAATCATATACAAAATCAAAATTATTATCATCATTAACTACTGCTCCTTCTAATTTTATTCTCTAATGGTTGAAAAAATGACTAGAATTTAGAATTATGGCCAATATATGGGGGAATTTTATAAAAATAGCTTCATCCATTTGCGTATTAAGAGCAGGATGACTCGTAGCCCTCCCAGTCACTTGCTGCTTTTAAATCTGCTCTGTTACTGACTACATGAGTGGCTTTGAGAGGTCCTTTGTCCTCTCCAGTCTTCCTCCTAGGTAGAGTGGAGGGTACTGGACTTAATGATCCCAAACACTCTTCTGATTCTAACATTCTATGATTCTGTGACATTTGTACCCTATTTCAAAAGAAATCAAATTTAAGTAAGGATGGGAAATCTGTGGCCTCAAGGCCACATATGGCCCTCCATAGCCCTAAGTGTGGCCCCTCAACCGAATCCAAACTTGAAGTTTGGATTCAGTCAAAAGGCCACACTCAAGGTTCCAGAAGGCCACATGTGACCCCTAGGCCACAGGTTCAGCGGTGGTAACTTTTTCTTCCTTGCATTATTTCAATAAAAGTGAAATGAAAGCAAACTGACAAGTTCAGGAGGCTTTCAGAACATGAAGGAGAAAAGCTGACAGCTTTTGAGAACCTCTTTGCTTTCAACTGAAAGCAAGTAAAGAACCCTTGCTCTTTGGCCCTGAATGTCATAATATTATGTCCAGAGTCACTGAAATATCTGACAAGTCTGTCGATTAAAAATGAGAATCATTAGGCCGTATTTGCTGTTACAGGATGAACAGTAGTTTGAAAAGTGTGGCACAAATTATCCCAAAAGAAAGATTTGGCTCGGACAGTGTTAACAAAATTTCAAATTATATTAAGTGTAGTCATTTGCAATAATTCACTTCTTTTTTTTTCTGTAATTAGACTTATCTTTAAAATACCCCTCCATTTACAATGCTTTGTAGAATGCTGGATTTAGAATTCTGAACGGACTGTCAACTAATATTTTGGATGATATTATTTAGAATCCATTCTGTGTGCTATACAAGTCCTTTGAAAAGGATTTGATAACTACTAAAATAGCTATCATTTGTCTTTCAAAATCTGTAATGCCTGGAAGTTCTGTGTGACCTTTAGAAAAACTACATCCACAAAAGATGTTCCTTCTAGTTTCCTAAAAATTTTTAGAAGAAATATTACCATACTCAGGTAAAATAGTTCTATTTCCTTAGGTCAAATTCCTGTAAAAAGGCAAATACAATTATTCTAAAAAAAAAAAAAATGTTCAGCCATAGTGTCTTTAAGCTTAAAGGAATAACCCTTAGGAATTAGCTCACATAATTTCTTTCCCACTGCGTCATAGGCAGACCTCATTTAATATGGCTGACATATTGCCCTGAAGACTCTGCTGAACTGCCGTAGTACAGAAGAAGTCACTACATTTTTAGCAAGCCCATTCAGTTTCTGTAAAGCTGTATCGTTACATTTTTCATTATATTGTCCAAACACCTGTCTATGTATCTTTATCTTGCTCACACTCTGCCTTCTGGAGTCAAAATAAATATGTCTGCGCATTCTTTATGTCTACCTATTAGAGTATAGAGTTTTATATTTTCCTGACTGTAACAGTATTCTGTAACTCTAATACCAGTATTCAGTATTCTGTAACTCTAATACTAGTATTAGAGTTTTATATTTTCCTGACTGTAACAGAAAACTCATTAACAATGGACTTGTCCAAATAAGAGATTGTTTTTCTCACAAAATGTGAAATCTAATGGAAAGCTTCATGTTAATTCAGTCTCCCAAATGTATTAGATTGAAAGTCTCTGCCTTTTCCCTATGATTGCTGATGGAGGTTGAAACTACAGCCACCACTTTAGTATTCGAGTGAGAGGAGGAAGAAAGGCACACATCCATTAAGTCTCTCTGATCTTTTAAGGGTCTTTCCTTAGAGTCCTGACCAGCATATGTCTCACTGGCCTTAGCTAAAATAGCTTTGATAATAGAAATTTTGTGCATGGGCACATTGCCTTACCCAATAAAATTGAGATTCTATTAATAACAAAGAAGGGGAAAATCCACGTAGCATACAGCAGTCGCTGCCACATTAACTTTCTAGTATTTTAGGAAAGCTGTAAGATCCTAACTAAGTTTTCTCTTTTCTGGGCTAAAAGAAATTCCAGTCACCTAGAACATTCTTTTTGAGATCCCTTCATTATGAGCATCGCCATCTTCCCAAAGTGAAATGCCTTCTTAAAATATGATACACAGAACTGTACATAATATTACATTTGAGGGCAGACATTGGCAATACTATCTCTTGACCTGTATTTATTGTTTTTTTCGCAGCCTCAGACGGAGAAATATTTTTGGTAACTACTTGACTACATTTGACATGTAACCAACCAAAGTCATACGAAATTTTTCACATGGAATGAATCAGAGCTAGGATTACCCTGTCCCATATTTATTTTTTTTCAAATTTATTGAGAAATAATTTATATATAATAAGATGCACTACATTAAATGTAAAATATGTTGAGTTTGGCAAATATAAACAATTGTGTAATCACTACCACAAACAAAATAAGGAACATTTTTATCACCTCCCCGTGCTCAAAGTTCTTTTATTCTTTTTTCCTGTCAATCCACTACCACTAATTTAAGTGCTGGTCTAATTTATATTAATATGTATTTATTTTGTCTATTCTAGAACTTTATATAAACAGAATTATCTACTTATATCTTCTTTTGCATCTGGCGTCTTTCACTCAGCATGTTTTAAATTTATCCATGCTCTTGTGTGTATCATTACTCTGTTCCTGACTATTGCTGAGTATACTCCATTGTATGCATATAGCACAATTTGCTAATCCATTCTCTTGCTGATTGACATTTGGACTGTTTCCAGTTTAGAGCTAGTATAAGTCAACCTAATATGAATGTTCATTTACAAGCCTTTTTGTAAACATAGGTTTTCACTTCTCTTAGTAAATACTCAGAGAGGAATTGCTGGGTCACATAGTAACTGTATGTTCTACTTTATAAGAAAATGCCAATCTGTTTTCCAAAGTGGTTGCACCATATTACACTCCCAGCAGTAGCATATGGGAGTCCCCTTGCTCTATATCCTTGACACACTTTTATTGTCAGTCTTTATTTTAACATTCTAGTATGTGTGTATTTGGCTCTGATTATAGTTTTAATTTTCATTTCCCTGGTAATGAATGATTTTGAGTATCTTTTAATGTGATTATTGGCTATAAGCATATCTTTTTATACAAGGATCTAGTGATAGATTTTGCTCAATATAAATGTACATATTTTTTCTTATGATTGAATTGGTCTTTCATATCTCAGATGCAAGTCATTTGTCAGCTATACATATTGCAAATGTTTTCTAACCAATCTGCAGCTTGAATTTCATTTTCTTTACAATTTCTTTTAAAAGGTAGTTTATATTTTTGATAAAGATCATTTATACATTTTTCTTCTATTGTTCATGTTTTTTATAGCACAGCTAAGAAATCCTTTTTCTTTCCCATTCTTGAAGATATTCTTCTATTTTTTCTTCTAAAAGTTGTATAGTTTATCTTTTACCTTTAGAGTTTATTTTTGTGTATGTTGTGAGGGAAAAGCAAAGCTTATTTTTTTCCACACACATAGCAAGTTGGTCAACAGGAATTGGTAAAAAAAAATATTTTTTGATTGATTTACATTGGCGCCATTGTTAACTATTGATCATGAAGGTTATGTTTATCATGGACTCTCTAGTCTGTTCCAATGATTTATTTGTCTATTCTTACAGCAATATAACTGTATCGATTACATTAGCTTTGTAGTAGTCTTGAAATCAAGAAATGTTAGTAATCCAATTTTTTTTTCTTTTTCAAAATTATGTGGGTTCTTTAATGCCCTTTGAGTTTCAATATAAATTTCAAAATAAACTCATCAATTTCTATAACATAGCACAGTAGAATTTTGATTGGGATTGTGTTGCATGTACAGAACTATTTGGGGAGAATTGAAATACAGTATAAATAGTGTCATGTCTGGCAACTCATCAACCTGGGAAATCTCTTCATTTATTTGAGTATTCTTTAATTTTTTCAGCAGTGTGATTTGAAGCTCTGCTACTATGTGTATGCACACTTAAGGTTGTTAGATCTTTATAAATTGACCTCTTTATCTTTATAAAATGTCCTTTTTTATCCCTACTAATATTTCCTGTCCTGAAGCTGATATCAGTATAGTCATTTCAGATTTTTCCACCCTTTCACTTTTAATCAATTTGTCTTCGTATTTCAAATGGGTTTTGTGTAGATAACATATAGTGGGTCCTATTTCTTTAGCTACTCTGACTTTTAATTTGTATGTTATTCTCATTGATGTTTAACATTAATATTGATATGTTTGGCTTACATTTTCCATATTACTATTTTCTATTTTTCTCATTTGTTCTTTGTTCTCCTTTCCCTCTTTCGTTATATTTTGGTGTTCATTTTACCTCCTCTGATGACCTATTAGCTATATGTTCTTTTTCTGCTTTACCCTCAGTAGTTGCTCTGTGGTTTACAATGTGCATTTTTTAATTATTTCAGTTTACATTTAAGTAAAATTATGGAATTATACTGTTTTAAAGTTCTCATATCAATGCCATCTTTTGTGCCATTATTGAATGTGTCATTCAGCAACTGCTATAGATCAGATGATATATTATTATCTTTCTTATACAGCCAAGTATCTTCTAATGAAACTGGAAGAGTAAAGGTAGTTTTTATATAAACATACCATTATCAATGTTAACTCTCTTCATTCCTTTTTTTATCTCTTAAGTTTTAATCTTGTAAGTTTTTCTTTCAGTCTAAACAACTTCCTTTAACATTTCTTGTAGCTTAATTCTACTGGTGACTAATTCTTTTCCCCCCGCTGCCCGCTGAAAGTTTCTTTTACCTTGATTTTAAGGGATGTTTTTACTATAGAATGTCTTCTTTTCTTAATTTTCTTTTAGCACTTTAATGATGTTGTTCTTTTGACTTGTGGCTCTCATTGTTTCTGGTAAATTATTATAATATTTGTTTTCCTGTGTGAGGAATGTGTCTTTTTTACTCAGGGAACTTTCAAGAATTTTTATTTACTAATTGGTTTTAAGCAATGTGACTATGATGTAGCTTAGTAATGTTATCTTTGTGTTTATACAGCGTGGTGTTCCTTATGCTTTTTAGATTTGTGAACTATTATTTTTCATCAATTCTGGGTATTTTCCAGGCATTTTTATACTCAAATGTTTTTCCCTTGCCCCACCACTAGAAAGTCTGGGACTCCAATTTATGTATGTTAGGTAGCTTGATATTGTCCCACACATTACTGAGGCTTTGTTCTTTTATATCAGCTTTTTTTTTTTTTTTTACTACATTTCAGTTTGGATTGTTTCTATTATTATGACTTTAAATTTACTGATCTCTTATGCAGTTTTTAATCTACTGTTAAGCTCTTCCTAATTTTTCTATTTTGGGTATTGTGATTTTTGGTTTTAGGAGGCTCATTTGATCTTTGTAATAGATTCTATTTCTCTGCTTACTCTGATCATGTCTTTTTAAACCCTTGAAGTTGTTTATAATAGTTTTTTTTTTTAATCTTTTTTTACTAATTCAACATCTCTGTCATTTGAAGGCTTGTTTCTCCTGGTTATGTGTTACATTTTTCTACGTCATATTTCTACTATTTTTGATTGGCTGCTGAACCTTGTGAATGTTACTTGGTTGCATACATGGATTTTGTTTTATTTCTTTAGAGTTATGTTGTGCTTTGTACTGGCAGGTAGTCCATTTAGTTGTTAACACCAGTAGTCTTATCAGTTTGTGTTCCTTGATAGTGATTTTTTTTCTGGTCCTGCTGAGTCTCACCCTGTGCAAGGGCATCCGAACTCTCAAGGGCACCCTTACGCAGATTTCCGGAGCATTTTCTATGTGAAGCTCATACTTCCCTTTACTCTGTCCTGCAAATACCAGCAGTTGCAGCCTCCCTGAGCTCTGATATCTGTCCTTCCAGCTTAGCACAACTGGAAAGTGTTTCTAGGAAGAAAGCTTGGACCATCATAAAGCTTACCATGTTTGTTGTCTTTCTTCAGGGTTCGAAATGTTTCACTGTCTGAAAACAATAGTTTTCCAGTTTTCTAGCTGTTTACTGTAGAAAGGCTAATCTTGTAACTGTTACTTCATTGTGGCTAGCAGTGGATACCTTTAGGCACTTAAATGCAGGAATTGACATTTAATCTCAGTAATTTTCACATTATAGGTTGAAATCCATCCTTTCAACAAGTCCACAGTATTTTACATTTGATTATGTTATCAGTTAACTTGCCAAGCTTTTTATTGGCTACATATTTTTAAGAGTCCGTCTTGTTTCTACCACTTGAGAACAGGCCCTTGGGTGAACAGTGGCTCAGCTGAGTACAAAAGTCAATGTCACCACTCTGTAATTAAGAGTGTGAATTTTGTGGACATATTGGCTGGAACATATTGCCAAATTCTGGAACCACTGTTTAATAAACTGTGACCTTGGGCAAGTTACTTAACCTGTCTGTACTTCTCTTTTCTTATCTGTAAAATGCTCTTCTTTAATTATCTTCAGCTAGCTCATAGGCATGTCGTGAGGAATAGAGGAGTTAATATATATGCAAAGTGCTTAGAAAAGCATCTGCTACATGCAGTTAAACTATTATTATTATTAATAATAATTCTGATCCACAGTACAAACTATCTCCATATTTTGACCGATATCTATCTTTCTATTCTTGACTTTGTTTGTTTTTGTGCATAACTCCTATGGCTTCCAGTAATGATTGTCCACAATCTATGTCCTAAGTCCCTCAGTTTTGTGAATCTTCCTCAAAGTTTTGTCTGACTGGGTATAGCTTGTCGTCCAGGCTGTGATCCAGACAGCTTTACATTTATCATCCAAATTATTGATTAACATATGTAATCAAATAGCACCAGCAATTAAACTTTCTAAAATGCCACATTGAGTTGGAAGAGGGGTTGATGGAAGGTTGCAAATATTTACCTAGAAAGGTATTTCAAAATACCTACATCCATGTCCCTTTTTTCCCTCCACCACTATCTTCCACCTTCCCTATATGCCCCACAAGGTTACCCTAGAATGTGTATTTGGAAATGAAGGTCTATATGTTTTGATATGAATTTTTATCTCTCTTCACACTGTAAGAACTGCAGCAGCAAAGACCTTTCTCCAGCTTGATGTTTTTCCCCACCAGCATTCAATAATATATAAATTTTATCATTTAGGTCTCATTTTTCCATTTTGTCTGCAAAGATATCACATGCACAAGACAAAAAAGTCAAAATTCTTGCTAAAATCCCCTTATATAATATCTGCAGCATCCTTTCAAGCTATCAACTGACTATCCTTATGAAAATGAAAGAAAAAAACCCCCACAGATTTCTTCATAGTGAGCCCGTGCTATAGTGTATTTTAGAAATCCTTTTTTCTAGATATGCAGAAACCATGTATTTATTAATATATTGTAATAATAATTTTGTCTTTTGTATAGAGCTTTACATGTTTTAGGAAACTGCTAAAGGCATATTGTGCATGGTTATGTATACCCCATTTAACTACATTGTTTTGCCCTTAACATTTTCCATTTTATGGAGCACAGGAACTCTGGGTCAAGAAACTGAATACAATTAAATCTGAATATTACTAAATTATTAAATCTTAAGCACTGTTTTTAAAAATTTCCAGAATCTTTTTTCTATGTAGATATTTCTTATTTATAAGAAAAAAAATTGATGCAGAAGTATCAGTAAAAGTTACCCTTTGCTGTATAAGACATTAGGTATGAGAATATATCTCATTTTTAATGTTATATAAAATGCTAAAAAAAGAAGGTTTTATAATGAACAATGTGAAAATATATTTTATTGCATATTATAAATACTTCACCATCATCTTATACTTTAGATAATATTAATAAAATATAGTTTTGTACCTATTTTTTATAAACTTTCTATAATTATAGGGATGGAATAAATTATTTCTTTTGGATTCTTAAAGTAATTTTAGTTATGAGGTTCTTTTCCCAGGGAGTGATTTAAAATATTACTGTTTATACTTAGTTTCTGTGTAAAACAATTATTTTAGTTCTACTTGACAATTCAAATTGGACAATTTAATTGGAGACAGAAAAGGCATAAAAATGCAATATATATTTCTCCCATATAAAGAAACTCAGTTACAAATAAATTTAGAATTTTTTTCTAAAAATATTTTCTACATTTAAAAGTTTCTCACAGGTATATCTTTATATTTGTTTTGTTTCTCAAGAAGTCTATATTTATTAGAGATGATTCATAATAATCTTCTAAATAATAGAATTTGCCTACTTTTTAATGTTTAATAATGTTTAAGTATTCTTAAATAAAATTTGTATTTTAATTTCGTAGTTCATTTGTTTCCTAAATGTCTATGAGGATGATATTATAGAGCTACAGTGAGTATAGATAGTGTTTCAGTTTCTTTAAATAAGAGCTCACAAAAAATATAATCTGGCTTAAATGGCTAAAAATTAATTATTTATTTTGTTGTCTTAGAAGGTAATTGATTTGTAGTGTTTGCTGTGAATAAGATTCAAAGAAGAGCTGAGTGAAAGTTTTTGTGTGACATCTGTCTTGTTTCGAGCAACAAGTGACTGCAGGTTGGGACGGTGAGAGCAGCAGCAGGTAGAGGCTGCAGCAGCCCTGATTGCTGGAATTTTGATGCCACCTGTTAGTGTGATGAAATCGCTCTCTTTGAAAGATGGTCCTGGGTGCCCCAGTTTTCCTATCAACCCACTTACTGCCATACTGTTCACTTGCCCTTCTCTTGGACTAACTGCTGTGTCTTGTCCTATCTTTGACTCAGAATCTTAAACACTTTCAGTGGAAGCTCTTAATTTAGGATATCGGTACCACAGGAGGGTCGCACCTTAGAGAACTGAAGTATTCTTACATTTTTCCACCTTCCAGGATAAAAGCATGCTGTTTGGATAAGCATTGAAAATGGTTCAAGGAAAGAGTCCTAGCTAAAAATAGATAAATAAATGAAGTCAAACATGAAGAAACCTTTTCAAATGGTTCATGAAACAGTATGACATGATTTCATACTTGCTTAAAAATTGAAGAGTTTTGAAGGGTAAACACATGCCTGGTGGTCTAAGGCAAAAATCATCATACTTGCGAAATAAATATTTGTAGCCTGGAATTTTTCTGTTTGGTACTTTTCTATATGATTTTTTGAGAAAATAATGGAAATTTTTAAACCTTGTGTATGTCAAATTTAGAATATATAACCATTTAATATAGAACTTTGCCATCTGTTCTTTATGGAATTCAGAAAAGACCACTAGTCAATGACATAAATTCCCCGTGTTTGTAAGAAATTGTCACTCTTTGAGCCAAACATTTTGCAGTATAAAGATTGCTAGATTTTAAAAATTCTATTTTTAAGGCCAGAAATCTGAATTGAGTTTTTTCTTAGCCCTCAGTATATAACTTAATATAGTTTCTCATGGCAGATTTAAATTTCTTTTCTTATTTTGGAACCTATTTCCACTGTCTAAAATAGAGATTGGAAAATATGGCCCACTGCTTGTTTTTGAAAACAAGTTTTATTCGAACATAACCATACCCATTCATTTATTTATTGTCTATGGATACTTTCAAGATACAATGTTTGAGTAGTTGTGACAGAGACTGCATGTCCCACAAAAATATTTACTACCTGGCCCTTTAAAGAAAAAGTTTGCTGACTTCTGTTTAAGCCATAAAACCATAGTTTTTAAAGCTCAAATGATTATATTATAAAAAGAATGGGTATTATAAAAGATTTATGTTCAACATTTTTTATTTAGAGATTTTGCAAATGAATAGGAAATTGAGTTTTGTGTGAAAAATTTGTGATAGGTTAAAAAAACATTCTAGGCCAGGCGCGGTGGCTCACGCCTGTAATCCTAGCACTCTGGGAGGCCGAGGCGGGCGGATTGCTCAAGGTCAGGAGTTCGAGACCAACCTGAGCAAGAGCGAGACCTTGTCTCTACTAATAATAGAAAGAAATTAATTGGCAAACTAAACATATATAGAAAAAATTAGCCGGGCATGGTGGCGCATGCCTGTAGTCCCAGCTACTTGGGAGGCTGAGACAGAAGGATCCCTTTAGCCCAGGAGTCTGA
>CAUYRT010087207.1:0-22616 GCA_963574885.1 Lepilemur ruficaudatus | reverse complement strand
AACCAAAACTGTAGGCTAGAATAAATATGTAAAAATTAGAGAATAAATTTGACCTAACGAACCGTCTAAATGTGCTTTTATAAAATAACTTATCTCCTAAATATTCAGCTATAAGAAACAACGGTAATATAGCACCTCTTGGATATTCCTGGATACAGCTGAAACCCATTCTACCAAGTGAAGTGTCCCAAGAATGGAAAAATAAGCACCACATGTACATATCAGCAAACTGGTATTAACTGATCAACACCTAAGTGGACATACAGGAATAACATTTATTGGGCATCGGGCAGATGGGAGGGGGGAGAAGGGGATCGGTATATACATACATAATGAGTGCGATGCACACCATCTGGGGGATGGACACGCTTGAAGCTCTGACTTCGGGAGGTGGGGGGGGGGAAGACAACACATGTAACCTAAACATTTGTACCCCGATAATATGCTGAAATAAAAAAAAAAATACAATATTGGTGAAGCATAAAAGCAAAGCGCAATACAAAATAAATAAATAAATAAAACTGGTGCAAGTAGATCTCACATACACATGTACATTTGCATTTGGAGAATAATGTAATTATTGTGGGTCTTTTCTGTTTAAGGTTTTGAAGTAAGTCTTCTGCAAGGTGGGTGGTTGTAAGGTCTCTCTGACATATGTTGTTAAATTCCCAAAGAATAAAAAGAAACAAGCATCAGAACTACTTTCTTATTTCTGATTTGGTAGTTTCTGACCTCCTTAGATAGGCGAAGCAGATTGAGAGCTGAGGCCCAGTCATTGTGAGCACACAGAGAGCTCAATAAATGGCATGATAACTCAAGAAGCAGGAATTAATGAGGTTGAGTCTGAGATCAAGCTAGGATTCTAACTTTGAATTGGGGTGGTAGGGAGAGTGGGGCTCACCAGAGGCTCCTCTGATGTCGGTGAAGATCCACGTTTAGTAGGTGCTGCGCTCACACTCTCAATTCATCACCACACTGCCACTTAATACTTGGCACTTATGGACTCAATATTAAAGGTAGGTAGAAAGTACTTTGAGGCCACAATATGATGCCTTTTTTATGAGATTTTCCATGCTTCCCCTCACTTCTTCTATTTCTTCCATATCTAAGGGCCACCTCCTTAGTCTCCGTTAAGCTTACCTTACAAAATACCCCATCTGGCAGTAATTGCAGCAAAAGAGCAACTTTTCCCATGTTCTGGTGATTTGGGGGCCTTAAAGACACTCAAAGAGAATCTCTTTCCTTGAAAATCTTTTTTCTCCATATGCTAGCTGGAATCTTCACATATATGTATGACCCCTTCCTACTCTTAAAATATGAAGTGATCATCAGGTATACAAATTGGATTTGTTTGTTTGGTTTTAGGGTTATTGTTGTTGTTGTTGTCATTGTTTTAGACAGGGTCTCCCTCTGTTGCCTAGGCTACAGTACAGTGGCATCATCGTAGCTCACAGCAACCTCAAACCCCTGGACTCAAGCATCCTCCTGCCTCAACCTTCCAAGTAGCTGGGACTACAAGCATGCACAACCACACCCAGCTAATTTTTCAGTTTTTTTGGAGGGTCTCGCTATGTTGCTTAAGTTGGTCTTGAACTCTTGACCACAAGCTATCCCTTCGCCTCAGCCTCCCAAAGTGCTAGGATTTTATAGGCATGAGCCACCACACTCAGCCACAAATCATTATATCAAATGGAAAGGCACACAATGAAAGCCACCATCTTACCTAAATCTTTTCAAAATTGTGTTCCATGAAATATGAGACCCTCAAAAGAATGGTTCATGGGTCAAATAAATTAGAAAAATACAACATACTATTTTTCTCCTTTAGTTAGTTACAGGGCACATTAAAATTTTAAAGATTCTGCGAAGTCCTACATTCAAAAAACTTGTAATCTTTGTTAATTTCATTTAGTACATTGTTTTTCAAATTTGTCTGAACAAAGAATTCACAGAACATAGTTAAGAAAATTATGACCTAAAACAATATAATTAAAAGTTTGTAAAGTTTTCTTACGGAAATTTCTGAAAGGATTAATCCCTAATCTTTTGTAACCAAATTTCTGTAGCACTGTCTTAGTTTTTCTGTGGTCCTCGCAATATGGTCCTAGTAGTAGTCAAGACAAACTGGAGAATAGGTAGCGCTGAATTCTATTATGTTCTGCTACCCACTCATTCCACTTTTCTGTTTTTCCATCTTTTCTTGCAGCTCTCTATAACCAGTAGGATTATTTTGTACTATGGTTGCTAAATACATTGAAAATATGGAAGCTCCATATGACAGATAAATCAAAACAGAAAAGTCCATGATCAGAATTGCCTAATTTGTTCTTTTTTTAATGTATAAGGATAGATTAGAAAAAGAGATATTCCCCGTAAATAATCTATGCATTCATAAATCAAGAATACTATTCTCCTCTCAGGTGTAATATAGTTCTAAGATTCTGCAAGGATACATTTAATCACATATACATACACACCCACACATATGAAGTGAGCTAAAATTAAGGAATTCTGTTTCAAAAGCTGTCAAATCATCCAAATTAATTACCTAAGCTAATTGGCATACAGAAGGATTACAGGAAGATCATGACATACCTTAATAATACCTGCAAAATATTTGTTTTATATGTGATACAACTGCAAACACTATGTAGCTCTAGAAATTATTAAACTTTAACTTTTTATTGTTTTTCTAAAACACAAGATCATATTTAGGACTTATGCATCCAAATCACCTTTATCCCTGAACTTGGCCTGAGACAATTGGTAAAAAGAGACTGGGTCAATGAAACTTTTGAATTATAACAGTGAAGAAAAGTGGTCAAAAGTTTTCACACTTCTAATGAAACCAATTAACTACAACCACAAAAAATTGTTTCAAGAATTTAGAATTTAAATTGATCCCCATGTTTAGATCTGGATACAAATCAGATTAAAAGAACTGTAGGGAAGCGAGTCGTGCCTTTGCTGGTCTCCATCACTGTCTTGCTTGTAAGAGCAGGGAAGCGGAAGCACGCGCGCTGAAGCAGAGGGGGAGAAATGGGTCCCGGAGACCTTCTTGGCTCCGTTCCACTGGAAATATGATTATATAAAGCCTTTTTAAAATAATGTTTTAAATAAAAAGACACTCATCACCTTGAAGTTCTTTTACAATATTCATTAATATAATATAACATAAATATAAAAATAAGTTCCTTGAAGAGCAAAGTTTGGGTCTGTTTTGATGACTGGCCAGCCCATGCTCCATACTTTAGCACAGTGCCTGGAATGTAGTATATGCACAATCATTTTTTGGTTTTTTTTAGAGACAGTCTCACTCTGTCACCACTGGATAGAGTGCAGAGGTATCATCACAGCTCACAGCAACTTCAAACTCCTGGACTCAAATGATCCTCCTGCCTCAGCCTCCCGAGTAGGTGAGACTATAGGCACCACCATGCCAGGCTGTTTTCTACTTTTAGTAGAGATGGGGTCTCACTCTTGCTCAGGCTGTTCTTGAACTCATAAGCTCAAGCAATCCTCCTGCCTCAGCCTCCCAGCGTGCTAGGATTACAGGTGCGAGCCACTGTCCCCAGCCCATGATAATTATTTTTAATTAAAGGACAAATTAAGGATTTAAACATTTTAGAGAACAGGCTTTCTTTAAAAAAAAAAAAAGACTAAAAACTGGTGTAGGCAGAAAAAAACAATAAGAAAAAATTCTAACACTGTGACCACATTAGCACTTTATCTTTTTGATAACTAATAAATGTTTTATTGTAAATGGACTAAAATCTATGTTGTAAGCAGAGACTGACAAACTGCTGCAGGAAGACAAGCTACAATATTAGTTGTACAATAGTACAATAGTGGAAATACCAGTGAGATTACAAGAGAAGAGAACTTACCTATCTCAAAGCTAATCTTATACATGACTTCCTTTGACATTAGAAATCCCCCAAAAACTCCACAAAATTAGAACCTCCTGCTAAAACTAACATTTGGCAAGTTATTGCATTTCAGCTAGGCTAAACCACTGTACTCAAAGAGGAAATTTCAAATGAATGAGTATTTTAATGCAGTAATTAGGCAAAAAAAAATCATAAAGGAAGAGAAAGGAATATAATAAACCAAAATCTTCAAAACAGATGTAGAAGTAAAAACCAATCATTGTTTCAGCATGTTAGTATTCAGCAATATTGAAGGGGTCTTTATAAGACCTCCAGGCATCCCTGTTCACTACCCAGCAATGCAACAAGAAATTCCAACAAGCAGCTTCAGAGACGAGAATGTAGTATGTAGTATGCTTATTATTTTGTATGTCAAAAAGGGAAAACTTTCAAAAAAAAATATCTGAGAAAAACTTAAGTTCTGAGCTATTATTGAATAAATTGTTTACTTTTAAAAAGTTATTTTGAAGTCAAAAGCTTAATGTTAAAATATATAAAGACAAAATATATTTTAAAACACAGGATTTTCTGAAATGCATACACATTATATGTATATTTATTTATAAAGTATATACATGTGTTACCAATTCCTATATTAAATAGTATATTGGTAAAGTTTAATTTCCTTCATGATTTTTTTACATAAAAAAATATAAGTTCTATTCCTTTCTTCCTATTCCCCAACCAATTATCATGCACTCTCCCAAAGCTTTCAAAAATTGATAAATTAATGTTCAAGATCATAAATTACATTGGAAAATAGGTGGTAGGAAATTTGAGGGAGAAAAGGATATTAGAGGAATGGGTTGATTTGCCCTCCATGAGGATATAATCAGAAGCTCATTCTCACATTATTTATTAAAGCTGAAGTCACGTAATTAATGGGATGATTACATTTTTTAGCAATCAAGGATGGGTTTCTCAAATTATACATACAGTAGTCCCTCCTTATTTGTGGTCTCACTTTCCTCAGTTTCAGTTACCCATGATCAACCCTGGTCCAAAAATATTAAGATATTTTGAGAGAATGAGAGAGAGACCACATTCATATAACTTTTATTATGGTATATTGTTATAATTGTCCTATTTTATTATTGTTGTTAATCTCTGACTGTTCCTAATTTCTAAATTAAACTTTATCATATGTATTTATATGGAAAAACACAGTACATATAAGGCTCCTAACTGTCTGCAGTTTCAGGCTTTCATTCCGGGTCCTGGAATACATCCTTTATGGGTGAGAGGGGACTACTGTACTGCATATGAAATTTACTTCTTTTTAAATATTAAATTCCAAACAAGCATAAAAGAAAAATTTGTTGAGACAATTGGGCTGACAATGTGTCTATCCAGAGATAGGGAAATGGGGAAGGGAAAACTGATAATGTAAGACAAAAAGAAAAATACAAGAATCTGAATGGCACAAGCAGAAACTGATGCTGTAGGGACATCTTTAACTCAGCCATTTTGAAAGGACAAAATATTCCATGGGAGGAACTTATTTTATTTGAATATAAACAAGGATATTTACATGGCCACTATATATCTTCACTTCTGTATAAATCCCCAATATCTTCCTCAGTATCCTTACTATAATATTTGACTTCAACTGCCTGGCTGTAATCATGAATTCACCAAAAGAAATTACCAGTGACAGGAAAAGATAGATCTACAATTTTCCCTTGAGATGCCAAATATAAACTCGGGGTTTTTAGCCCCCAAAGTTTCAGGTGCTTTCCATTTTTACAAATACATTTTTGCATGATTGTCTGCCACTAAATGTCATAAATAAATTTTTGTTATTTAATTTTTCATAAAAGGCTACACATTAAAATCTCATCTCAGTGATTCATCCAGGAACAAAAGGGACTCTGTTCCAATTAGTGGAGGGCTCTTCAACAGCACACTGAGTTTATTCTTCCAGGTCTTCCTGTGGTGCTAAAGTTCTATTTCTGACCCATTCAGTGTGTTCTTCCCCTTTCAAGATATTTTTTACTCCATGACTTCCCTCTTTTCTCCAAGAATCCTTTGACTTAGGCAATATTAGCTCATTTTTCAGCAAAATTTTTATCCTCACTTGGTCAAAAAAAAAAAAGGTCACTGCAGTTGCCAACTGTTGAACATTTTCAATTTCCACAATTTCCTCTCAATAAAATGCTGACCAGGATTACAATAATTCTGAATGTGTTCTCACTGGCTCCTTATTTAATGCTGGAAAAACTTACCACTGATGTACTATTTCTTTTGATATTTATACATTCCAAAACCTTGCATTTTACTACTGCCAAATCTAATGCAGATGGTTTCAACGTGGAAGCCACAATTTAACCCCAGTCTCTTTCCTGATCAGTATTCTTCACGGGACTTTCATTTCAAATTGTTCATCCCAGGAGTCTCTGCCCTTGTCTTTAGGACTTATCAGTTCTCTATACAAACCACCTTTCCCTCTCAAAGAGTGAAATGATGAGATTATTGCAAAATGGCCCCCCTTATACCATCATAACCATTATTCTTTTGCATTTGTCATCACTCAAATCACTATGTATCAAATACCCATCCCTAATATATCATGCACACATCATCAGGTTGTGTGTAACGTTACTTTTTGAGCACTTACTTAACTTCCTCTCTCCACCCACCAGTTTTCAACATTCCCTGTATTTTTCCCATCTGTAGGTGAAATGTTGATTTGTTTTTCCCTCATATTCCATTCTAAATTAGAGCTTGACACAAACCACATTCTCAAACTTCTCAGCTACAAAAACTGCAGAGATATCTGTGTACACAGGCATAGTTAGGAAACTGGTCAGAGGAGTAAGAATCCCACCATAAATGTTGACAATTTCCATTAACCCACTGGAGCGGGTTCAACAATGACCCTCCAAAAGATTCTGTCCACAGAACCTATGACTTCAACCTCATTTAGAAAAGGATTTTTCCAGATGTAATTCAGGTAAGGACTTTAGGAATCTCATCCAAGATTATCCAGGTAAGTCCTAAAATCCAATGGCAAGTGTCCTTAGATGGATAGCAAAGGAGAAGACACAGAGAGGAAATGGCCATGTGGAGAGAGGCCTGGATTGGAGTTATGCAGCCACAAGCCAAGGAACACCTGAGACCATCAAAAGCTGGAGGAGGCAAGGAAGGATTCTTCCCTAGAGGCTTCAGAGAGAGCATGTTCCTGAGAACTGTCTTTAAGTTATAATTGTATGTACCTCGGATCCTTCCTGAACAGTGCATACGCAGTAATAACAATACAATAATGGGTCATATGTGGTAATAATAATACAGTATAATACTATAATAACAACAATAATAATAATAATAATAATACCCCTGTACTGCTGAAACTTTGATTTTGGATTTCTGGCCTCCAGAATGGTGAGAGAATAAATATCTGTTGTTTTAAGCCCACCCAGTTTGTGGTGACTGGTTACAGTGGCCCTAGGAAACAAATAAGCCCATTGTAATTGTAAAGAGTTTATTAACAAGGGAAACACATCTTTAAAAGTCAGCACCTTTGAATGCAAATACTTACTAGGATCACAAAAAAATCCGAGTCACCTAATGTTTCATCCATCCGATAAATACTGAGCACCTACTATTTGCCAGGCTCTGTGCTAACTACCGGGAATACACTGGTAAGCAAAAACACACAAAAACCAAAACCACTGCTCCTGCCTGAATAGAGCTGACATGGTTAGTGTTTCAGTTCAAAAGTGAACCAAAGACAACTTCAATTTCTAAGTGAAAAAAAATCTTGGAAATTCTTTTAACTGGTTGGAAGTCCTTAATTATGTGTACAATAATTAATAACATGTGAAATAAGTTCTCTTCCAAACATACAGCTTCAAAAATGAGGCATTTAGCCAAATATATTTTGGACATTACTGAGTTTAAGTCTTTAGGAAAATGGTTAGAATTGCACAATGAAATCTTAAATGGCAACACTGATGAAAATAAGTACACCACCGTTTAGGTAAGTCGGTTTTTTCTCTGTTTTCCTGAAGAGCTTAACACACGTCATGGACATTGTATAAACTTTGTTTCTTTGCTGTGGGCTGTACAACTGTGGGAAATTCATGAGGTGGAATGAGGCATGGCGATTCTCCACTTAACCACACCACATGTATCAATAGTAATAACCATCATTTATTGTGATTATTACTTTCCACTTCGCTAAGTTTTACACACAGGATCTCACTTGATCTAAGAAACAGCTTATGAGGTAGGTCCCAGTGTCCTCCCTTCTATGAAGTCAATTATTTGCCTGCATTCCTGAAAAGCTTAGGCCTCTTGGCAGATAAATGGTCATGGACTTGGAAATTTGTGTAGCCATAGCTTCTCTTGTTGCCCCTCTATGCCCTCTCCTGGTCGTGCTCTCTTACGGTTAGCCACTGAAAAGACCATGACCATCTTAGTGATACAACCCGAAGTTATTATGGACTTATTTTTAACAGTCTCCATTCTTCATCAGGTAGGGCTAAGGATAGAGACAGCTGTGGGCTTGAGGGAACTTTTTCCCTAACAGCCTGAGAGTGACCACCCTGCCCCAGCTTTGACCTCCAGTGTTGCATTCAGACGTGCTGACACACACATGCCAACACACTGTCATTCATACACTTTTTATCCTTCCCTCTCCACAATCACCTCTTTCTGTTTTATCCTGCCATGGCCCAGAGCAGTGGTGATGCTACACGGATTCTATGGCAGAACTAACACAGAATTTACAGATCGTCTGAAGTCTAAATCTTGGCCTATGGCAAAAACCTAAAAGATGGGACTTTAATAGAGCCTGAGGGAATCTTCTATTACACATATGCATCTTAAAATGTGATCACACAACCACTAGTTTCAGAATCTCCTATGGTGCTGTTAAATTGCAGCTTCCCAGACTCCACCTCAAGCCAACTAATCAAGAACACAGGCATGAGGCCTGGGAATCTGCACTACTAAGATTTCTAGTTGGTTCTAATGTGCCTTAAAGAATGGAAACTACCGGCCAAGGTAATTTTCCCACGAAATGATTCATACATGCATCTATATTGGTGTAGGTAGGAAGTCTCTATATGGAGGAAAGGAAAGAGAACACAATGACTTCAAGAGATGAGCACTAAACCACAGGAAAACTGCTGTGTAGAGTGGAAAGAATATTGGATTAGGACTCCACAAACCTGGGCTCTATGCTCAACTCCACCATTAGTTTACTCAAAATATTATATTTATTAAGTACATCCTATATAGCAAACATTAAACTAGGCTCTGGGGATATAGCAGGAAGCAAATTCCTAACCTCAAGGAGCTTATAAGATAGACAATAACAACAAATAAATATATATTATTCAATAATGTAAAAGTGCTATGAGGAAAAATGGCCTGGGGATGAAGAGTGGTGGGAGGGATACTATTTTAGACACGGTGGTCAGGTCTGAGAAGTGAAGGAAATGAGGGCCTGGCCCAGGTAGGCATCTAAAGGGAACACATTCAGGCTCATGGAATAACACATGGAAAGCTTTGAGGAAAGGAGCATGTTTACTGTAAACAAGGAAGAGAAGGAAGCTAATGTGATTGGAGCAACGTGAGTAAGCGCATTATAACGGCTCTTACTTGTTTCATTACACAAGCTTTATTTTCTCAACATACATTTATAGGTCAAATTTAATTTCCTGTGCTTTGACCTATAGCAGGCTTTGTTTGTCAAGTTCTGATTTAATTTTCTAAATACAAGAATGACTTGAGAAAGATCCAAGTTTTTGCTTAAACGACTTAATCAGCTAGCTGTCTACATAATCCTGCTGCCATGGTTTTCCTATTTTTCCCTGACATCTCTACTTTTAAAGTCATCCTATTGAGTAAGAGAGAAAAGCCCATTGTATCTCATAGACTTCTACCTCTAGTAGTTTGCTCTCTTGATATGTATAGAGAATTCAGGAGTTCTATTTCCTAGGCATGAACATATCAGCATAGATATGTATATGAGGTTAGCTAAGAGTCAACAACCTGGTTGCCTATTCAAGCCCATAATGGTTTAGAGTAGAGGTCAGGTTTAGGAAGCTGATCTACAATAAGTTTTATTTATTTTTTTAACATATACAGAAAAGGGGGAGAGGAAGAAGAAAGCCAAGAGATGTCTTCATGTGATGAGGACACATCATGGGATTTCCAGCAATGCACATCCTGCACAGCTCAGAAGGCAGCATGAGGGGGGCATGCAGACCCAAGTGCACACATGGCAGGCTCCAAATGATGGAACCTTCAAGGATAAAAATAAAGAGGCAGGAAATTTAAAAATAAATTTCTCTTCCTTTTACATTTTTCAAGGCTGATTATCATGTTTTTCTATACACTAAGTAAATCTCATTTTCAACTTAACCTGCTGTAGTGAACCTCTCTTACTCATTGTGCACCTGCCTGTTCTAAGCTGCTTCTGTCTCCCAGTCCTCTTGCGGGGGGCCCAGCAGTCTGCCCAATTTCTAGCCACACAGAGCCCCATTGCCCAACATCTTAACATCTTTAAAAAACCAGCAGGCATATGCAATTCTTCCAGTGTATTTGTTTATATTTGAAGTATATCTTTTCATTTGAGGAAAAGAAAAGGAAACCTCTCAGAAAGTTGGCTGGAGATGACCTTCTTAGTTTGAAAATGAAGACAACCAGACAGAAAAAAAAGGTATTAAGAATTGCTCTATGTAGAATATTAAATTGAACAAACAAAAAAATGATAACAACCATAAAAGAACAAATCACCAAAAATTACCTAACCTCTCTAGATATGGTAGAGAATCTATCCAAGGATTCAAGATTCACCAAGTAAATATATTTTCTGCTATAAAGATCATAACCACACTCCACGAGTTGCATCAATTCAGAATTTGAGCTTATCAGTAGGTATGTTTTTAGAGCCAATAACAATCAGCCATTTAGTTGCTCTTCTCTTTGTATTGCTATAAAAATAAGCGCTTCTCGAAATAATGTCACTACCAGACCCCACTGAGTGAAAAATAATTGTTTTCACTGATTTTCACAGAGTTGTTCAGATGTTTCTCAAGCCAAATTCTAAACATCCAATCTTCTATCCACCTGAAATATGAAGTTAGAAATGTAACATCAAAAACAACACATTTTAATAATTCTACAGCCCTCTGTCCTTTTAATATTGACTTGCTCCAGAGGTCAGTCCTTTGCGCCTCTTTTTTTACTCTACATACATTTCTCTGGGAAATTTCATCCATTTTAGTAGCTGAAATGACTGTCTAAATGTTAATTAATTGCAGACCTATTTCCAGCCCAGATTCACATGTCTAATGTCTAGTAGGCACCTACAGGTAGTCGATGTGGGTGGGTGAAGGGAGGGCAGGAGGAAAGAACGAACGCTCACGGGCATCTACTAAGCTCCAAACACCTCGGACTTAGCTCCTCATCACTGGTACCTCCCCTTACATGCACTCAAACTTTATGCCTTGAATGGCTCCAACTCCCGCTCAGCCACTGAAACCAGAAACAGAGGCGTCAACCTGGACTCCTCACTCTCACCTACCCACACACTCAACTAGTTACAAGACATTTTAGATTCTACCTCAAAATTATTTTTGAGAAGCAGCAAGGTGCTTGGAGCACAGCATCAGCTGCAATGCAAGCAGGCACAGTGCCCTCCTCACTGAAGCTTTGCCAGTCACTCATGAATGCATGGTTAAAGATTTTTTCCTCATCTCCCATACAAGCATATTTCTAATTAAAAGACAAACCTGGTTGACCAAAATAAATGAATTTTACATATAATAAAAGGGTGCCTTCATGACCACAATGACTAAAGGAAACTTTTAATAATCAGCAAAAACTTGTAGACAAGACAGTGGCAAAGCTGGAAGTGAAGAAAGGTATTTCATTCTCTAGACCACACTGCCTCCCTGTGGGAGGTTTTCTGGGCAGGGATGTGTCTAGAGAAAAGCAGCTCCAATTTTGCATAATTATAGAGTGGTTCTAGCTACATTTTATGTCATTTTATACCAGAAGTCTGCTTCCAAATACCGGGTTATGAATGGTGCCAGTGAGTGATTTGTTTTCTGAAAGATTGATGCCCATTGTTAAGATTTTGGAATAGAAACATTTTCGTTCATTTAAAAATTAGAAAAATAAGTAGCCCTGGGAAAGATTTTTGCAAATGTCAAGCAAGACCAAGAAATGAAATAAACACAGCCCAATTACTTTGTTTTTACTACTTTAAATAATTGTACTTTAAAAGTCTTAATTGTTTGATTTACTTATGAGGAATATATGATCCTAAGATCCCTAAAAATCAAAAATTGCCAAAGGAAGATGTTCCATTTACTATGTACTCAACAGAACATTTAAAATTAATGTTTAATTACAAACATTAATAAAAATGTTATAAAAAACAATAAAACTTATTAAAAATCAATATAGTCATTGAAATTAATGATTACTCCCTGCCTATATAATTCTCCTGAAGGAACTTAACAAATCTGAAAAACATGCGTGCACTTCTGTACATTGAAATGGTACAGCTGGTTTAAGACATGATTCCAGGATTATTTTTCATCTGCCTGATAGAGTAATTTGTGGAATGATACGCTTCAAAAGAAAAACATATTATGTTTCAAGCACAATATATATTTTTCATGATTTCAGGATTTATTTCTTTAAATTTGTCCCAAGTTTCAAATAATATATAGGCATCATTCAAAGGCAGAAAATGGTCTTAGTCATCTGTTTCCATAAAAGGCTTTAAGCAATTTCTAAAAATGAAATAATTGTTCATGTTCTACCTTAATGCAAATATCTGAAGGCCTTGCTTTTAAATTTCCAGAATCTCAGAAGTATTCAAATTCATTACTTGTCTATTTCCTGACCAGTTCCCTTTGAAGTGGTCCTGAGATCCATGGTATTATTTGAAATGTCTGGCTGTCAGTAAATAGTTACTATTTCCCTGATGTCTGTGAAGCTTTTTTTCTTCTGACCTTTACCTACAGTACCTCTCACTGAGGCCACATTTGCATTTACATGTCTCTGTGCCCTGGCCCATACATACGGTCCTTGTTAGATGCTTTTACTCCTTTATCTCAATAGGAAAGGAAGTGTATCCATGATATTGACTCTCGGTTGAATCTACGTTTCTGTTTTCTCCAAGGGCCAAGTTATTTTGTTTACTACACACACACACACGTAAAAGCCTGAGCAATTTTTTATTTTTAATGATGGACAATGAAAGTACACATGCCATCCATATGACAAGCATGTGATCTCTGTCTCTCGGTATTAGTATTATTAAATACTTTAGAGATTAATAAAGATGATAGTGCACATAATGTTTTTCTTATGAGCAATCAGAGATATGAACTTGGGACAAGCAAGAAAAAAGTAGCCCAAGGGAAAGATTAGGGGGAAAGGGAGAAAACAGCTGAGGGAATCTGCCTGGCTCCCTCTCAAAGAGAGAACCAGACACCTACATATCACAAACTTAGGCCAAAAGGGAAAAATAGATTGCTGGGCATGAAGAAAAATGTGGAACAGGATGTAAAGCAAGAATGCTTTTTATTTTCTGTCCCTTATCCATCTAGGCTTGAAAGTGCAGAGGAGAGCCACTCTTCTAAGACAGAAAACATGGACTTAATCTGGGATTTGTCACTAATTAACTGTGTTATCTTGGCCAAGTCAACCTCCCTGGGACTGCGTTTCCTTATACTTCAAATGAAGGTGGTGCATTAGATAATTCCAAAGCCAGTTCTGCTTCTAAAAATTCCAAAAGAAATCAGAAGCACGTCCAAAGACAGATGGAAAAGATCGTTCAAAGATAATTCAGGGACATTGGGTTAGGTCATGTTTGTAAGTTCCTATTCTTACTTTTCTATCAGATTCTGGTTTGAGTGTTTGTCCCCTCCCAAACTCATGCTAAAATGTAATTGTCATTGTAACAGTGATAAGAGGTGGGACCTTTGAGAGGTGATTAGGCCATAAGGGCTCTGCCCTCATGGATGGGATTCCTGGAGTTATAAAACAGTGAGTTTGTCCCCCTTTTGTCTCTCTTGCCCTTCTGCCTTTTGCCATGTGGCGACACAGTGTTCCTCCCCTCCAGAGGACAGGGCAAAAAGGCCTGTAAGCAATAAATTTCTGTTCTTTGTAAATTACCCAGGCTGTGGTGTTCTGTTGTAGCAGCACAAAATGGACTGAGAAAAATACCAACTAACTAAAAGATACTCACTTTTTAAAAGAATTTCATATACCAGGAGATAATACTTTGCTTCTCTCCATTAGGAATAGAGGAAGGGGATGCCAAGGAAAGAGAAATAGACAAAAGCAAAAGAACCAGCCCCCGACAGAAATAAGGTTTCATAGGAAGAATGAGAGAGACAGAGATGGAGTCAAAGATAGAGATCATCAGCTGGAAAACAGGGAGAAGGGGAGAGACATCCAAGAAGAGGAAACAGCACACACTGAAGCTCTGAGGCTTCGAGTATGAATTGCCATGGTGAGTACACGTAGCAATAGACAGTTTGGTACTGATACATCTGATGTGTAAGGAGCTAGAAAGAAATGTGTTCTTTGGTAAAGAACATTGACTTTATTCTGTAGCAACAAGACTTCATAAAGGATTTCAAGCAAGTCATCAGAGTGGCTGAAGCCAAACTCCTCAGACCACATTCCCGCTCTGTCATGCGTCATTTGAGTGATTTGTCTTATTCCAGCTCTTAGGGGGAATGCTTTCAACTTTTCCTCATTCAGTATGGTGTTGAAATTGCTTTTATTATTTTGAGGTATGTTCCTTCCATGCTTAGTTTGTTGAGGGTTTTTATCATTAAGAGGTGCTGGATTTTAACAAATGCTTTTTCTGCATCTATTTAGATATTAATATGACTTTTGTTTTTAATTCTGTTTATGTGGCAAATCACATTTATTGATTTGCATTGTTGAACCATCTTTGCATCTCTGGGATGAGACCCACTTGATCATGGTGAATTATTTTTTTGATGTATTATTGGATTCAGTTTGCTACTATTTCATTGAAGATTTTTGCATCTATGTTCATGAGGGATATTCACCTGCAGTTTTCTTTTTTTGTTGTGTCCTTCCCTGGCTTTGGTATCAGGTTGATACTGGCTTTGTAGAATGAGTTAGGGAGGATTCCCTCCTTCTTGATGTTTTGGAACAGTTTCAGTAGGATAGGTGCCAGTTCTTTGTAGGTCTGTTAGAATTTGACTATGAATTCATCTGTTCCTGGGCCAGATGGATTTTTTGTTGTTGGGAGATTTTTTTTTAATTACTGATTCAATCTCCCTACTCATATTGGTCTGTTCAGGATTTCTATTTCTTTCTGATTCAAGCTTCAGAGGTTGTGTGTCCAAAAATTTATCCATTTCCTCTAGAGTTTCTAATATATGTCCATAAAGGTTTTCATAGTAGCCACAGATGATATTTTGTGTTTCTCTAGTATCAGTTCTAATGTCTCCTTTTTCGTTTCTGATTGAGATTATTTGATTCCTTTCTCCTCTATTTCTGATTAATCTTGCTAGTGGTCTTAGCAGTTTTGTTTATCTTTTCAAATAATCAGCTTTTTATTTCATTGATCCTTTGAATATTTTTTGATTTCTACTTCATTTATTTTTGCTCTGATATTTATTATTTCTTTTCTTCTTCTAGCATTGGGTTTGGTTTGCTCTTCTTTTTCTTGAGGATGTGACATTAGATTGTTAATTTGTGATATTTCTTTGAAAGCCAACTCTTGACTGCTGCTTTTTAAAGGCAACCATCTCCATCAATTCCTCATTCTTCCACAATCTAATAAAGAAAACAACTTCCCAGAATCCTCAGAGTTGCATACGTGTGTGTGTGTGTGTGTGTGTGTGTGTGTGTGTGGTTAGGAGAGGACAGAGTGAGTGGTACATTGCCTTCTGGGAGTTAAGAAAAGTCTTAATCCCAGTGCATGCTGGGAATTTTATTTTTCCCCCATGTCCTACTTACTTTTAGAGTACTTGAGCTTAGCAGGTAAATGAAGAATCTATTTCAGTCAATCAAAGCCCTGGAAGCCCTGGGAAATGAGCTAGCTCAGCACATCAACTTGCCTTCAGCACACTGGAGAAGATTCTTCTAGAACCACTGGCCAGTGAATAGGACCAAGGACAATCCATATACCTTGTTTTGTAAAATACTAAGTGTGGATAGATTTCTCTTTTGAGTAAAGAGAAAGCAGAAGAAATATAGAGCTTTATAAGGAAAAACCTGAAGTCTATGGGAAATGAAGCTTTTTAATGAAGACTCAGAGGACCCATACTTCAGGAAGCTGGAAACAATGTTAAATAGTTTACTATCCTTAGTAGAATATAGAGACATTTTCTCTATCAGACAGAAAGATAAAATAAATAAGGAGTTAAAAATAAAAGACAACAAAATAAGATAAAGTATATATGAAATAAGGAAGAACTGAAAGAAATTAAAATTCAATAATGTAATTATATCCTTATAAAAGGTAATAATATATTACTGAAATTATGAAAAACTGAATCAGTATTGTAAAGGACAAATGCAAATTTGAAATGATTTATCAGAGTTTGGATTTTTAAAAAGACAAAGAGATAATGGTAATAGAGAAAGGGATACCAGCCAAAAGAAAATGAATATTTAAATAAGAATGTTAGCATCCTAAACAAAGATAGCATCATAACTGAATTCAAAACAATTAAAGACTTAATTGAAGAAAACTTTTGACTTGAAAATAAAATACCTGACTTCTCATATTAGGGGGTCCTTACCACAGCCTGATAAAAAATCAGTGAAAGGATACAGCTAAAGTCATTTGGCAAAATAATTGAATGGCAAAGAAGAATAAAAATATCAAGCACAGGGATGATTTTTTTCAAAAGAATAAAACTCAGGTTGTCATTAGACTTATTGAATGAAATAATAAATACAAAAAAAGAGGAGAAATATCGTGCACCAAAACTTTTATAGTCAGCCAGTTTGTGAAGGCAACAAAATATATTCTCAAGTATATAGAAGCTTACAAAACATACTACTCAAAGTTCTTTCTTGAAAAACTTTACTTGGAGACTTCTTCAAGTAAATACAAATTAATCAAAATAAGAAATAATGACTATTTATGAGGATTTCTGTGTTCTTATTCAGCAATATAGTTGGATGATACATGGTCAGGTGGATTCTGTGGCCTGGACAGGGAAGCTTGACTCTACCTATTTCTTTCAGCTTCTATTTACCAATTCTCCTTTTCCAGCATCAGGAAATTTATCTTGTGCCCATTCTTTATCCCACAGTTCACATGGAATCTCCTGCCATCTCTGATGGTTCACAAAATACTAACTGGCCTTGTTCTGTTACTACCTCATTAATAATGAAGAAAATATTTCAATGATTAGGCATTGTGCTGACAGAATAAACAAAATCTTTTTACTTACCCTCCCACAAAGAACTGCATAGTGTAATACGATTATTTCCTTTGCAGAGGAACTGGAGTAGTGATTTCTCATAACATTAAAATCCATATTAACCAGACAAAATTATTGGAATTTTTTTCAATTGTAAAAGATTAACAGAACTCCTGCTGCAGATGTTAACTGTTGCCAAGCATTTTTTCATACCCTCTCATGACAGTAAGGAAATGCAAAAATACTAATAGTGGCTATCTCTGGGGAATAATACTTCTATATTTTTAAATTTTTCTGCAATGATCCTGGTATGTACAAAACAATTTTTAAATAGCATAAATTATTTAATCACATGCATTTCAAATGACATATCAAATGGACTGCTGCTATACTAATAACATTTATATCCAAGTGATACAACTATATGTTTTTCCTTCCCTTTGCTTTTCTGAACTTTCCAAATTATCCATAGTGATATTATAAAGCAATAAAATTATATGATACATAACTTTATTCTAAAATAATTGCTTTTTATGGGGAAAAACATTTTTCATTTAAATTCATTAGAGTCCATTAAAGCATTTAAATAATCATAAGTGACTTTACTGGGAGTCACTGGTGTAGATGAGGATGAGTAACGGTATCAAGAAAGTCAAAGAAGGACGGCCGGGTGCAGTGGCTCATGTAATCCTAGCTCTCTGGGAGGCCGAAGCAGGAGGATTGCTCAAGGTCAGGAGTTCAAAACCAGTCTGAGCAAGAGCGAGACCTGTCTCTACTAAAAATAGAAAGAAATTAATTGGCCAACTAAAAATATATAGAAAAATTAGCCAGGCATGGTGGCACATGCCTGTAGTCCCAGCTACTCGGGAGGCTAAGGCAGAAGGATCACTTGAGCCCAGGAGTTTGAGGTTGCTGTGAGCTAGGCTGATGCCACGGCACCCTAGCCCAGGCAACAGAGTGAGACTCTGTCTCAAAAAAAAAAAAAAAGTCAAGGAAGGAGAAGTAGTAACCAAGTTATCAAATACTGCAGAGGTCAAGCATATCAAGACTTAGAGGGCTCCAGTGGATTTGACAAGTCAGGAGCTGTTTCAGCAGAACGGTGGAGGCATAAATCTGATGTAATAGTTTAAGGAGCATAAGAAAAGAGGGGAAATATCAGAAAACTATCAGAAAGGTTGAGTGCTCAAGGTTGCTATCACAGGGCAAAAATGACAGTTCTTATCCAAAACTTCTAAAGCAGTATACTGTTGTTTTCCTTTGTAGCTTCACTTGCCCTTGAAAATAATCCTGTTTGGATTTCTTTTGGAAATCATGTGGTTCTAATGAATCTCATTCTATTTCTCTACAGGGGTGGCACCCATGGCCCTAGACTAAACTAATTAAGGCATTCTATTCCCATGACACAGTGACTGGTTCATAGGTAGATATGGGGTCTATACTGGTCCAAACACAGGAAGAGTCAACATAATTTTTATTAGGAATTCTGGCATGGCAATGCCAGGGCTACCACTTGTCACTACTCTAGGAGCCATGACTCACATTACGTTCTATGTGAATTGTGCCCTTTGGAGTTGTGGGACACAGTAACCCCGACAGATGTTCTTTCCTGCTCTGGAAAAAGGTACTGTGAGGATATGAGGTCTAGGAGTTGAGGCCATGTTGTGACCACAAAGAAAGACAGTCTGAGGACACAGCCAATGTGTGAATAAAGCTGAGTGCTATAAGGATGAGCAGTAAATCACAGAGAAGCATAGCCAGAGCCCAGACCATATTCACCTGCAGCCTGTCCTGACTCTGGACTTTTTCAGTAACATGAGCCAATAAATCTCTTTTCTTTATTGACCCAGTTAGAGTTTTCTATTACGTACAACAGAAATCATTCTCATGATATAACATCCTGCCTCCTTGTTTGCACTTACTGTAAACAGTTTGTACAAAGGCTTCGGTTTTTTAGAGTTTCATTTTTTTAGACAAGCAGGCAAAGGCACTTACATTCTCCAGAAGACAAAAGGTGAAATTTAATAGGACATTTCAGGAATTTACCTATGCTGGGCCAAGAAGGAAGATGAGGCAGGGCTTTGAAGCCCATGTTGTTGTAAAGTTGGATCCAGGTCAGCAAGCATACTCTTATTTTTCCACTGCTTCTTCCTTCATGTACACATTCCCCTGGGAGATGTCCAGGTGTGAGGACCCTGAAACTCCTATTCCCCTCATTTCTACCAGAGCAAGCTCATATTCATGTGTCACTTAGTATATTTCTTAGCTTACTGTTAATAAACTTTTCATTTTCTCCTGTATTTATGTGTATTATTTTACCCAATCTAAAAAAGTAGAAAATCTTCTAGGTTAATTCTAAAAACAGGCTTCTAGTTCAGGTTTCTTTCCATTACACCACCAAACACAGATGAGTCTGTTTTCCACTGAACAAAATTTACTGAATGTGTCTCAATTTGAAGAATTAAAAAGAAAGGAAAATACATGTTAAACCAAAAAGAATTTAAGAAAAAAGGCAACCCTCAAACCCAACAAATAAGACTCTCCATGCCACATTCTGGAGGGCATTAGCTTAAATCCTCTCTACTCAATTTTTGCCTTTAATCAGACTTTGTCTAATGTGAGGTTCTCTCCTCATGTGAAAGTTGTTAAGTACATGCAAGGTAAAATCAGCCCATGTTTTCTTGATCTTAATACTTCCCAATAGTCCAATTTGCAGACACACAAGGCCATGTTCAACATGAAGTACAGCATAATGGTTCTCTCCCCTCTGAGAAGAAAAAATTACTTCAAAGAGCAACTCGGGGGGGGGGAATTTTAGCTTGATGTCTAGCAAATATAATCATTTATATATACCATATTTTCCTCCCAAAAACACATGTATACACACATACCCCAACTAAATATTGAACATCCAAAATTTTTTAACCTGTACCCAATAAAATAGCAATTTAGAAGACAGAGGGGATAAAAGAAGAAGTAGGGAAAATAATGTGTCAGATATATATTAATATTCAGAGGAAATTCCACTACTAAATCTGTTCTGTCATTATGAGCTAAACAGATTATGTTCTACAGCCTTCAGAAATGCAGTTACCAGCTGGACTGCTAAGTACTCACTGGCTATAAGGTACATCTCAGGAGAATGACCAAGAGATATAAAAACACATAGTGGAGAATTTTTAAATTGCCATTGTTGAAAAGATACAAAAATGATTAACTCACTTATCCTTGCTTCAATATCACTTTCTATATTATAAATCACCTTTAGGGTATTAGAGCTTTTGCTCCTTATCATGCTACACACACTATCTTGATCACATAATATATTTGGCTATTTGACTACTGATGTCCATTTTGCAAAAGAAACTTTGGGTACTATATAAATACGGTCTATTTCATTTAGAGTGCATTGCTAGACCTCTGCATGGATTACTCTGAATTCTATACAATAAACTGATTCAGTATTAGCAATGAAATGTAGTAAATATATTTGCATTTGTTTGATTTGCAAATATATGTCTGGGTTAAGACTATATTTAAAAAATTGTTTTAAAATGTCATCTACTCCATATTTGCAATAACCTAGGGGCTCATTAACTTCTATAATACCAAGAGCCAAGAAGAAATTATGAACAAATACTTTGGGAAAACAAACTGTTGGAGAACAATTAAGTTGTTCAAAGAAGTAAAGTCTTCAATATCCATTAGAAGATTTAACGTTAAATACTGGTAATGACGTTTTCTTCGCTTCAGAATATTAATTACATGTAACTTAAGCCCTTAAGAAAATTATATTATTTAGTTCAAACTTGAAATTCTGCTGGTTTGTACCAAATATATTCTTTTTTATCCCTTGACACCCAGGAAAACACATTTGAAAGTCATTTTTAGTAGCTAGTGGTCTATTAAAATATGAAATAATTTGCCTATGAGAAGAAACCAAGTTCATTGCATCCAAATGGCAGTGTTCGGACTCTCCATACTCATGCACAGGCAGTTCAATCATCTAACATTAACCCTAATAGCATAACAGTGAATATTTATTTCATTCTATTGGGAATCTTAGTAAGTCAGAATTTTCTGGATTACATTTTTTATGTTCTTTCCAGTTGATGATCCTAAAATTCATGTCTGCTTATTTCAACTGGAAGTGACAAATTTTATTGATTCTCCACAGAAGAACCTAGAGGCATCATCATAGAGATTAAAGGAAAGGTTAAAACTATCAGCCAGCAAAGTACCCTGGTATTTGACTTAGTTGGCCTTGTTTGCTATAGAATAGCGTAGGGATTGCCAGAAAGAGAATTAATATCAAATCTTTCCTTGTTCCCATAGTTTGGAGATTGTTTTATAGGAAAACTAAACTATGCAGATTTTGTGTCTTTCTGTCAAGTTGGAGGGGTAATAAGAGAAGTGACAAAATTGATAATAAGCACAGGCCTAAGAGAGATACAGTCTAAGTTGCTCAAACATATGCACTGGCAACCTTGCATAAGATAAAATTCTAACTCTAAAATAACAAACCAAAAGATATGTCTGATATAGAAATGGCAATTTGCAAGGTCAGTAATTAGGGAAGAAAGTTTGGGAAAATGTATGTTCAAGGTCATTCGCTGCAGCATTGTTTTTTTACAGATTGGCTACACCACAAATACCCATCCATGGGAGCTGGTTAGATAAACTCTGGTATATCTATATGAAGTCTACAAAAAAGACTGGGAAGCTCTCTGTATATTAGCATGGAAAAAGCAGGTATACTGTTTAGCAAAAATGAATAAAGAATTCATGCGATACATATTACATATTACTGATATAGTTAAAATATGTATTTACATATATACTTAACAAACACATATTATTTAAGCAGTTACAGGTATTGATTTTTGTCATATGCCTTTCTGTCATTCACAGGAATGATACATGGTTTTTCATCTTTATAGAGTAAATTTTATCAATAAATTTTCAGAAGTTGAAAATTGTTACACTGTTGAAATAAACTACACTTCGTTGAGGTTTGTTATTTTATTGTGAAGTAGGGTTTAATTGCTAATATAATGGGTTACACTCAGGTAAGTAATAAATATCTATTATTTTCTTTAAATCTACTTAATTTTTTTTTCTCATTAAACTTTGTGTTAATGGGTCTCAAATTTCCGTGACAGATTTTTGGTCAAGTTGTTTCCATTAAAAAGTACTGACTTTAAAAACTAATAACTTAAAACTGCCACACAAAAAGAAACAAAAATGGTCCACAAGGCTGGGCACGGTGGCTCACGCCTGTAATCCTAGCACTCTG
>CAUYRT010087205.1:0-11051 GCA_963574885.1 Lepilemur ruficaudatus | reverse complement strand
CTCTGTTGCCCAGGCTAGAGTGCCGTGGCGTCAGCCTAGCTCACAGCAACCTCAAACTCCTGGGCTCAAGCAATCCTCCTGCCTCAGCCTCCCGAGTAGCTGGGACTACAGGCATGCGCCACCATGCCCAGCTAATTTTTTCTATATATTTTAGTTGTCCAGCTAATTTCTTTCTATTTTTGGTAGAGACGGGGTCTCACTCTTGCTCAGGCTGGTTTCAAACTCCTGACCTTGAGCGATCCTCCCACCTCAGCCTCCCAGAGTGCTAGGATGACAGGCGTGAGCCACTGCGCCTGGCCTCTTTGATTTTATCTTTAAGCTCTTCACCCCCCCAACGAACCTGTAGTCCCAGTTTGCTTGGGAAGCTTAGGAAGGAGGATTGCTTGAGCCTAAGAGTTCAAGTGCAGCCTGGACAACATAGTGAGACCTCTCTCTAAAAAAAAAAAAATTAAAAAATGTACAAGCCACCCTTAGCGTAGGGGCTGTACAAAAGCAGGTGGTGGGCCCCGTTTTGCTAACCGCTGTTAGAGAACTAAGAGCAAGAAAGTTCACACTCAGAGCTGTGTGTCCCTAAGGGTGTTTAGCGGGTGAGCTGCAGAGGTGTCAGGTGGGGACAGGGAACACCTGCACCCCGGGCTGTCTCATGCGGTGACTAGAAACAGCTTGGAAGTAGAAAGTGTCAGGGCGGCTTCGAGGTCGGGACCGCACAGTGCGGAGGGGAGGCTGGGGGGCTGCCTGAGCCCCACCACGTTCCAAGCCACACAGGGCGGGCAGAAAGAGCAGAAAGAGGGGCTACAAAGCACTGAGTGGGGGCGAGGGTGGGAGGCATGAGAGTAGCCAGGTAGGGCTGGGAGACTTGGGGACAGCCGAGCAAGCCAGAGACCCTGACCCTGCAGGAAAGATGTCCTGTGGGCCTCAGACGGGTTCACTGTGCTGAGTAGGAGGTGACGCAGCCTGGCCCAAGTCCCATCCTGCTGAGGGTGGGGCCTCCCCCCCGGGCTCTGTGTGCACCCCTCCCCCCACTCACGCTCCATGTGGCACAAGTGACCAGGGCTCTCCCCACCTCGGGCCTTCCTGCTGCCCCACCACACTCTCACCCCTCAGGCCACCTTTCCTCTGTCCCTCACCTGTAAGATGTTCAGTGCCTGGGGCCTTTTCACATGGGCGTCCACTTTGGGGACTACTCCCCTTCCCTGCCCAGCCCCTATCCCACATTCCCAGGTCCCTGAGGGATCGTGGAGTGTTGGGGGGGGCCCAACCACGTGTCTCTTTCCTGCAGTGGCCCACAGGCCTGGCGCGTTCAAGGCTGAGCTGTCCAAGCTGGTGATCGTGGCCAAGGCGTCCCGCACTGAGCTGTAACCAGCAGCCCTAACCACTGAGGGTGGCGCTTCGTCATCTCTGCCAAAGGTGCCAGGGACCTGAGGGGTGCCCATTACTGGTTTTCTGGGGGGGCTCTCGGATCTCAGCCCAGGTGGACGTCGCCCTGTCTGGAGGGGCTCACCCTGCCTGGCTGTCCCGCCCTCCCTGGCCCCACGCCCTGCTGGACTCGGACCACGGCCCTCTGATCCCGGCCGGCCACCTCTGTGAGCCTCTGGGACTATTCGGCATAGGGTACCTAGGGGGTCTCCTTTCATGTGAACTGGGAAGAGATGAAATGCTTTTTCATATTTAAATTAAAAAGATGATTGAAAACCCACCACACAGACTGGGCCCTCCCAGCTGGGCGTGTCGGGCAGGGCTCGGGCTGCAGCCACCACGTCCCTTCCCTGTGGGAAGAGGCTGGGATCCCTCCCCGGGGCACGCGGCCTCTCCAGGCTGGACCCGAGGTGGCCGCCCCTAAATCTATTCCTGTGGACCGGCCACTCGTGCTCACCCAGCTGGGGTCCCCACACTCGCATCCCTGTGGCCGTCCCCAGGCCAGAGCCCCCGTATTGGGCAGCTGCTCTGGGACAGACCTGTGCCCCCCGAGCCGGGCAGTCGGTTGTGGTCAGCTGTTTCGAAGTCGTCTTGCAGCACGGTGACTTCAGAAAACACGACACCCACGCGCAACCAAAATAAGGAAATCGCCAAATGCCCAGCCACTCTGCAGGGCCCTGGTCCCCCTGCGGCAGTGGGGCCTGGGATTTTGACCTTCAGCCTGACCTGCCACCACGTCTCGCTCCAGGAAACCAGGGAGTTCCCGGGCTCCGGCCTGCCTGGCCATACGGCGGGGCTGTCGCTGGGAACTGGTGTCGGCACTGACAGGGACCTCTCCGGACCTCTCGACCCTCCCTCGCGCCAGCCCTGGGAGGTGGCGCCGCTGCCCCCCAACTTCCCGGAGGAGAAAGCGGCTGAGGGCTCCTGCCCGGGGTCACACCCCTAGAAGAAACGGAATGACGTCCCTGCCCTGCTGTCCCCTCCCCCATCCCTGTCATAGACGCTCCTCCAGGGTGAGAAGTGCGGGAGCGCGGAGAGTGACCAGAGAGGGCTGGGGCCCCAAGACCCTCAGCCAGTCTTGCCCTCTTCCCTGCGTGGGTTCTGAGCCACCAACGGAGGAAGTTCCTGACACCTGCGCCCACAGGAAGGGCCCCAGACCAAGAACAGTGGGGCTCTGAGGTGTGGGGGGGGTCACAGTGATCTGCCGGGTCCTAGGGACCCCTCGCAGGGCCGGGAGCCTTCCCCGCTGTCGACTTTGCAGCTGCACAGGGCCTGGCCTCCCACGCGGGGAAGACTTGAAACCTCACATGGGCCGGATCTGGCCGAGGGAAGGATCCTTCGCTGGTTGGCCCAGAATCACTCGTCAAGTCCGAACGCCTGGCTGACTCAAAGGTGCGACAGGACGCAGGGCAGGTGTGCCTGCCCACAGCAGGGCATCTAGGGCCACAAACAAGCCTCCCGCTGGCCCCGATGTCGCTGTGTATGATAAGCATCTTTTTGTTTTCAAAGACAGCGTCTCGCTCTGTCACCCAGGCTGGGGTGCAGTGGCGTCATCACAGCTCACTGCAGCCTCCAGCTCCTGGGCTCCAGGGATCCTCCTGCCTCAGCCTCCCAAGTAGCTGGGACTAGAGGCCCACACTACCATGCCCAGCTAACTTTTAAATTGTTTTTTTTAGAGATGGGGTCTTGCTCTGTTGCCCAGGCCAATCTTAAGCTCCTGGCCTCAAGTGATCTCTCCTGCCTCAGCCTCCCTCCCAGCTAAATTTAAATTTTTTTAGACACAGGATCTCACTGTGTTGCCCAGGCTGGTCTGGAACTCCTGGGCTCAAGCAGTCCTTGAGATTACAGGTGTGAGCCACCACGCCTGGCGTACACGAGCATCTTTTTTTTTTTTCTTTTGAGACAGTTTCACTCTGTTGCCCGGGCTAGAGTGAGTGCCGTGGCGTCAGCGTAGCTCACAGCAACCTCAAACTCCTGGGCTCAAGCAATCCTCCTGCCTCAGCCTCCTGAGTAGCTGGGGCTACAGGCATGCGCCACCATGCCCGGCTCATTTTTTCTATATATATCTTTAGTTGGCCAATTAATTTCTTTCTATTTTATAGTAGAGACGGGATCTCACTCTTGCTCAGGCTGGTTTTGAACTCCTGACCTTGAGCGATCCACCCGCCTCGGCCTCCCAGAGTGCTAGGATTACAGGCGTGAGCCACCGCGCCCGGCCAACAAGCATCTTAATGTAGCTTTTAGCGAAACTCAGAAACAAAGCCACCCTGGCCTGCGATCTTTGATCATGACAAGGGCCACAGCCATCCCTTGTCTGGCTGTGCAGAAGCCACGCTCTGCAGCCTCATATCCTACCACCCAACACCCGGCAGGCGGAAAGTGAACTTGTCAACGGGGGTCACGGAAGCGTGACCCTGACGCGCACCCTCGGTTTCAAAGGCCAGGGCCCCGGGCACACCCAAGAAAAGCTGTCAGACGGCACCAGGTGATTTAATCACCGGCTCCACGGCACGCAAATGGAAGGCATGTATTTAAATAGTTCATGCTGCTCTTTGTTTAATTAAACCTGGAGCTTATGAAAGAATCCAGACAGGACACATGGGCCAGCCCGGAGCAGGTATAATTATGCACTTGGATCTGTGCAGGCGGCACAGCCAGGGGCCCAGGATCTTCTCAGGAAAATCAGAATGCGTTTCGTTCTGGAATGTTCGAGATCGGGGGAGAAGGTTGCCTTGGAAGAGGAGGGCTAAGGCAGGAACCGCTGGCTCCCGGGTGAACAAGGGCTTTGGAGCTGGCACGTTTTTAAGAGAAACTACAAATCCAGGCTGGTATATGCCATTTCCTCGTTTTTTTTTTAAATGTTGGCAGCTAATTCCAAACGTCTCAAATTCTGCGTGGGGCCGAGCTCGCCCAGGACAGCCCGCAGGGCTCCCGGCACCACCTCAACAGACCTGGTTCTACAAAACGGTCGTGGAACTGCGTCCCCCTCCTCAAACAACCCCCCTGCCCTGCAGCCGCATTTGGAACCTTCGAGAACCCGCGCCCCCTCCTGACAAATAAAAATCACAGGTGGCCTCCCCACCGCACACGTCCCCACCCCCAGAGTCGAGACCCTCTGCATGTTCTGCGAATCTCCAAATCCAAGAAGACTTGTCGGGCTTCGCTTACGAGAGCAGCATGGTTGGTTGGTGGTTGGTTTTCCGAACATGGAATCACCGTTTTCAGATGTGCGCGTCTCTGATGGTTCTGCCCTCAGCTCTGAGCGGGGGACCGGTCCCGTCCCCTTCCATGTGGGAGTCCCTGGGCTTGAGCCCGTCTCCCTTCCCGAGTCGGGGCTGTGTGTTTCCAGCCAGACTCACCAGCATCCGCCGGAATCTTCTCCACCCGGGGCTGCGGGGACAGAGTCCCACGGACTCCGGGGCTTAACAACAGGCGTTTATTCTCGCTCAGTCCTGGAGGCCGGAAGTCCAAGACCAAGGTGTGGGCAGGGCCGGTTCCGTCCCAGGCCTCTTCCCGGCGTCTGACGGCAGCCGCGTCCCCGACGTTCTTTGGCTTGTGGAAGCGTCGCCCCAGCCTCTGCCATCACTGCGTCTGTGTCCCAATGTCCCTTTTCTAAGGACCCCAGCCATCGGCTTAGGGCCCGGCCTACTCCAGGGTGACATCCGCTGAGCTAATGACATGTGCAGTGACCCTTTTCCCAAAGAAGGTTTTGGGGGTGAGGATGTGATCCAGTAGGTTTTGCAGGGGCCACCGTCCCCCAGGACCTTGGTCAAAGGCACAGGAAGCCCAGGCAGCGTCGTTAAGTGGGCCGCGCTGGCCTTTGGCTGACATCGGGTGACACGGGGCCGGCGTGGCTCACGGGACAGGACACAGACAGGAGTGGCAGGTGGCCCTGACGAGGCAGTGGACCGAACTCTTCTCCCCATCAGGCCAGGGTTGGGAGAGGAGAGGCGGCCATGTTCTCTGAAACAGCCGCTATGGATGGCTCAGCGTCCCCTCCAAGGGGACGGGTCCCCGGTCCAGGGTCGTGTGGCCAGAGTCCAGTTGGGAGAGGAGATTTTCACAGAACCCACCCACCCCGCCCCCACAGCAGGCCCGGGCCTGGGGCTCACAGGCCGCCGGCGTCCAGCATCCTGCCCAGGCCGTCGCAGATCCGGCGTAGGTGGCTGCGGTAGGGCTCCGCGGGTCCGTAGAGCGCAGCCAGGAAGTCGCAGTCCGCCAGGTGGCCGAAGACGTGGTTGATGCGGCCGAGGGACTTGGCAGTGAGGTGCGGGCCCACGGCCTGGCGCAGCAGGTCGCGGCACTCGAGCAGGCCGGCGGCCAGCACGCGCCGGTCGAAGGTGAAGTCCACCTGGTGGAAGCTCACGGCCGTCATGGCCAGGCGGCGGGCGCCCTGGCGGAAGCGCTGCAGCAGTGCCAGCTCCTCCGCGCCCAGCTGGCCCCCGCGCAGCAGCAGGCCCAGCTTCACGGCCACCTTGACCAGGTTCTTGAGCAGCCTCTGGGCCTCCCTGCGGCTGCGCGTGAACTCCCTGGCGGCGCGGTACAGCTCGTCCAGCACCTCGCTGCTGGTGTCGTCCACCAGCACGGCCGCCACCGCCCGGGACGGCATCTTGCTCAAGAGCTTCTTCTGGGCCTGCAGGGCCAGGCTCTTGGCGCTGAAGGTATCCATCGGCCCTGCCGGGGGAGAGAGAGACCCATCATCAGCGTCCCCGGCCCCCGCGGCCGTCCTCCGCCCTTCCCGCCACTCCCCTGTGCGGCCGCGGTCTTCCCAACCCGTGAAACCGAGCACGCACCAACGCCGCGTCTCAGAGCGCCCATACAGGCAAGATGCCCACATAGGAAAGGCTCCCGGGAAAATGGCATTCACACCAAAGAGATAACACCCAGCAGACCCTAAGGGACCTAAAGAGAATTTGTTTATTTGAAAAAAGAGGCGTGTTAAGTCAAAGGAATGAATGTGTAATAGTGAAATCTGGCCAGGGCCGTCTGCGGTCAAATGCTCTACCATGGAGCTATACCCCCACCTAGGCAGGGCCTTCTGAATTCCAGTATCTGTGGGCCTGACACCAGTCCCCAAACCCACCTCATCTTTGCTGTGAGTTGAGAAGGGGCCAGGGCCATCGCGACCGGGGTTCCATCCCCCTCAGCCTGGCTCCACCCGCATCCCACAGCTCTGCGAGACGGGGCCTCGAGCCCCAGGCCCTGGGCGTTCAGGGTGGAGGCACCCAGTTACTGTGACCAATGTCCCCAGCATCACTGCCCCTGCAGAGTCTACAGCAAACGTCCCCGAGGCCTTAGGCCCTGAATGAGCCCCGGGGACAGCGGCCTGGGCTGTGAGCAACATCTGTGGGGTTTCTGGAAACGGACCTGGTACCTTATCCCCTGTGTCCTTGGAGGCTCCAGAAACATCTGCATGAACAAGGACAGGCTGGGAGAACCGGGGGGGATGGCCTGAGACACGCCCTGGCTCTCGCCCACTGCGACAGGCCCCGGTCAGCACCCACTCCCACCCAGCCGGCCAGGCCGCGCATGTCACGTGGGCACCCACACACGCCCGAAGCCCCCACAAAGCCTGCCTTTGTGTGAGCTCAGGCCCCAGAGAAGCCCCAGCGCTCAGCTGCCCCCAGAGGTCAGGGCAGGCACGGGAATTACCGGAGGGGCCTCCCGTGTCCTCCGCCCTGGTCACGAGACCCGGCCTCTGCACAGGCCTGGGCCACAACAGGGGTCCTGTTGACTCAGTGCCGCGTGGTAGGCCCCGAGCCAGCGCCCTGTGCCCATTTCGTCATTGCCGCCGGGCACTGGACCGGCTGCCCGTTTTGCAGCGGAGAAGACAAAGGCTCAGAGACGCTGAGCCACTTCCCCAAGGTCACACAGCAACTGCCAATCCCCCACGCTGGGGTCTTGGAGGGCCAGGAGCTGTCCCCCATGACAAAACCAACCCCGACATTTAAAGCTTGCTTCCCCGCCAGTTTTTCTAGAATGATCTATTCCGTTCCCTCTGCCTGGACCCCTTCATTACTCATCTGGCAAATCCCTGCCCACCTTTCAATTATCAACATCACCACCACCTCCTCCTGGAAGCCTTCCCGGATGCCCCAGGCAGGGCCCGGCGTCCCCTCGCTCCCACGGTCCCCTCAGCATCTTGGTTTCTGTGCCCGTCTCCCTTGCCCCACAGGCAGGCAGCGGCTGCGTCTACACCGTTCTCACCGTGTCTCCAGCGCCAGCCCAGGGCTTGGTCCACAGCAGGTCCCCATGTGTCAGATGCACCAGAGAAACGATGTTTGCAAACATCGGAACCTCGAGGGGAATCCCAAGCCCCTGGGTCCAGCCTCCCCAGTTAACAGATGAGCAAACTGAGGCTCGGAGAGGAGAAGGCCCAGCCCCGGGAGCCCAGGGCCCTGGAGCCCGGTGTTTCCCTTGTGCAAGTCCCAAGGCTGCACAGGCTGGCTCAGGAGGGGCCTGTTTACAGGCAGCAGGAAGGGCCTGGGCGCCCAGCCCTGCAAGGCCAGCAGGAAAAGAGGCAGGGGCCGGGCAGCTGTAGCCTCCACACTCCTAGACATCAGGGCAGCCCCCAGACCTGCCGACACCTGGGCCGGGCGGCCAGCTGCACGGCCCCCGCCTCCCTCCCCTCTGCCCATTGTTCTGCCAGAAACTCCCCCATCCAGCAGCCGGACAGGGCGATGACTGCGGTCTCAGCGGGACAGGCCAGGGACCAAAATAAACCGGGGCCTTCCTTCCTGCAGGAGGCTTCGTGGCTGCCAGGTCAGCCCTTCCGGGGCAGGGACCTTCCCAGGGACCGTCCCGGGGCCCAAGCTCTAGATGCCCAGGGTTGCTGATTCTTGCCGGACAAACGCCAGGGCGTCCCACCATTGTCACAAGCAAAACCAGCCTGCTGACACTTCAGGCAGGGCCTGAACACTCAATGCGGGCCAGCCAAGAGCATTTATGGAGCAGCGACTGTGTACCAGACATATAGAGCTAATCGAAAGGGACCCCAGCTACCTGGGCGGCTGTGGCAGGAGGATCGCTTGTTGAGCCTAGGAGTTCGAGACCAGCCTGGGCAACACAGCAAGACCCCCCTCCGCCCCGTCTCTAAAAAATTTGTAAAATTAGCCAGGCGTGGTGGTGGCGTGCACACCTGTAGTCCCAGCTACTGGAGACGCTGAGGTGGGAGGATCATTTGAGCCCAGGAGTTCAAGGTTACAGTGAGCTATGATGACACCACTGCACTCCAGCCTGGGTGACAGAGCGAGACTCTGTCTCAAAAAAAAAAAGAGGGGGGTGACAGAAATTGAGATTTGTGAACCGCTCCCACGTTGCCAGGCACACAGTGGGGACTCTACACATTTCATTAAAAACAGAATTTCCTTCCTCGAAAGCTCAGGCCCAGCTGTCCTCGAAGATGCGTCTAGGTGAGCGCACACCCTAGGTTTCCTGGGAGACAGCGCCGTCTCGTTCAGTTTCTCGGGAGCCGCACTCCAGGAAAATTCACTGAATTTCAAAACTGTGCAAAAACACCCCAAGCATCAGTGTGTGTCTCTGGGGGGACCTTTCGAAGTTGTGGGGTCCTCGGGGCTGCCCCGAGTGCTACCAGATGCCCCCGTGTCCCTGGCCCCAGATGCCTGAACATCCCGCTTTTATCACAAGCAGAAAACGAGAAGCCCTGCGAATTGCTAAAACGGCCCCTGAGAGAGATTGTCCCCCTGCCGCAAGGAGGACGAGCCAGGTACCAGAAAACAGAAATAAACAGGTTCATTTCAGGGACAGGGATAAGGGCCTTGGTGGGATGGGTGAGGATCGGAGCTGGGACTGGAATGACAGAGTCTCTGGGAGGAATGACAAGGTGTCCGGGAGGGCTCCAGGCAGAGGTAACAGCTGTGCAAAGGCCCTGAGGCAGGAACAGAGGAAGTCTCAGCCCGGTCCACAGCCCTGTCCTCCCAAATGGGGAGAGGCTCCTCCCACAGCTCTGAGGTCTCCCCGCCATGTCCCCAGGCAAGTCCCAGGGACAGCTTTGCAACCTGTAAAATGGGTGTCCAGGCGCGGACTCCCTGGCTCTGTCCACCCTTGTGCTGTCCACACATTCTTCCCCAGAATGCCTGACCCTGGCCACACCTCAGACTTTTGCCCACTGCCAATGCCACTTCATCTTTTGGACTCTGAACCTTGTCCCTGTCCCCAGTTTGGACACTCCAGCTCCCAGAGGCCCTGTAAACTGGCCACAGACGCTCACCTCGAACCTCAGGCTTGTTCCAGAGGTGGCATCTTCCCCTGCAGAAGGGCCTTGCACGGAGAGGCCCTCCCTGACCCACCGCTCCATTTCTTCCCTTTTTTATTTTATTTTTTTAAGAGACAGGGTCTCACTCTGTCACCCAGGCTGGAGTACAGTGGCGTCATCACAGCTCACTGCAGCCTCCAACTCCTGCCTCAGCCTCCCAAGTAGCTAGGACTACAGTCCCGATCCACCATGCCCGGCTAATTTTTTCCTTTTTTTTTTTTTTTTAGTTGTTTGGCTAATTGGCTAATTTCTTTCTATTTTTAGTAGAGACAGGGTCTCACTGTTGCTCAGGCTGGTTTCGAACTCCTGACCTCAAACGATCCTCCCGCCTCGGCCTCCCAGAGTGCTGGGATCACAGGCGTGAGCCACCGCGCCCGGCCTCCTCGTTGATGTTTGACAGTTATCAGCCTGTTGATTCATGACTTATGCTTCCCACGCCAGACAGGAGGCCTGTTCTGGACGTTTCATATAAACGGAGTCACACACTGTGTGTCCTTCTGTGCCTGGCATCTGTCACTGAGCACGATGTCCTCAGGGTCCGTCCACGCCGTAGAGGATGAATCACTCACTACTTCACGCCTTTCTGTGGCTGAGTAAGCCCATACCTGCATTTTTAAACATCATTCACTTAACTCTAAGTTTCTATTCTGTCGTCCTAAATAATGGCTGTGTTTAACCACTGGATGGTAAAATTCCCGGGAACACAGCAAGTGGCTCCCGTGAGCTGGCTCGTTACGCCACGGGTCCCTGGCGTCCCTGCCCCCGTCGCATGAATTCTTCATGCCCCGCACAAAGGGCGTCAATAATTGATGGCCACACTCGGCAGGGCCACACCAGCCGCTCCGTCTCTCCCATGTCGTCTCTCCGGTATCGGCCCCAGCTGCGGCAGCCCCGGGGTGGCCTCAGGACTCCGCTCACCACAGCCAAAGCCCCCACCGTCCTCATTCCGACAGTGCCCACTGCCAGCTCAGGGCTCCCGCCGCATCAAGCCCTTTATGACGACATGACCGAGGCCTCACAAAAGTTGGTGACCAGGGCCGGGCGTGGAGGCTCACACCTGTAATCCCAGCACTCTGGGAGGCCGAGGCGGGAGGATCGTTTGAAACAAGCCTGAGCAAGAGGGAGACCCGTCTCTACCAAAAATAGAAAGAAATTAATTGGCCAACTAAAATATATAGAAAAAATTAGCCGGGCATGGTGGCGCATGCCTGTAGTCCCTGCTGCTTGGGAGGCTGAGGCAGAAGGATCGCTTGAGCCCAGGAGTTTGAGGTTGTTGTGAGCTAGGCTGACACGTTACGGCACTCTAGCCCGGGCAACAGAGTGAGACTGTGTCTCAAAAAACAAAACAAAACAAAAAACA